>LOJH01027791.1:6297-17950 GCA_001685095.1 Ellobius talpinus
GCAACTTCCAAAACTCTAGAATTGACAAAGACATCTCACTGCCTGGACAGTCACCCAAAGTTCTTCTGTAACAGTGGGGCCCCCATCTTCAGCCTACTGGCCTATACTATCTGGCTGGCTTTTCCATGAAGCAGGAAACTTCAAAGACAGTTTGGCAGTTTGGCAGTTGTGGCAGTTTGTCAGTCACTTTCTTCTGTCTCCTGCAGAATGTCTGGCATTTTCAGGAGAAATAAAAATTTCCTTACCTTCTACTAACTCTGTATGTAAAAATTGGAAGTTTTCAAGAGAAATAAATAGACACCATAACTCCTTAAAGGAGCTCCCAAAAAATCTTTCAAGTTTGGTGTGGGACAATGGTTTTGTGCTGTAAAGATTTGTTTCTTGCACTTGTTTAATAAACGTTAATTGGCCAGTAGCCAGGCAGGAAGTATAAGCAGGGTGACTAGGCAGGAAGTAGAGGTGGGGCAAAGAGAATTCTGGAAAGAGAGACATTTAATTCTACAGTCCTCACCCAGCCTCAGAGGAAGCAAGATGTGACTTCCTCCCGGCAAAAGGTACCAAGCCACATGGCTAACTCAGACAAGAATTACAGGCTAATGTAAGTTATAAGAATTAGTTAATAAGAAGCCTGAGCTAAAGGGCCAATCAGTTCATAACTAATGTAGACCTCTGTGTGATTCTTTGGGGCCTAACGGCTGCAAAACCGGCAGGACAGAAAACCTCAGACAACACAAGTTTAAGTCTTATTATATATTTTTTCTTTAGTGTAACCCTTCCGAAAATTATGTTTTCCATGGTGGTGACAGGAAAAGTTATTATATTCCTCTGGTGGCTTTTAGGGGAAAAGACTACACAGAGACCAATGAGAGGTACAAGAAGTCAAACAAAAACCATGCAACCAATAGAATCTACAACAATGTGTATTTGTTGGAGATTGTTAAGAGAATTTGCCAATGCAGTCATGTCATTTAGATTAAATCAGGGATAACTAGAGTGCTATCAGTAACAGAGAGGACTAGCAGAAAACTCAGAATTAGGCAGACCCAGCCATCAAACTCCATTCAAGAGCAACACTGTGAAGTAACACACATAGTTGAAAGGGGAGAAATGAGAGAGAAATTGTCTATTATATTTTATGTATGTGTATCTGAGTGTATATTTGAATAATGTGTATGCAGGAGCTTATAGTTAGAATAGGCCATTGGATTCTCTCTCCAACTGGAGCTATGAGCAGTTGTGAGGCACCATGTGGGTGCTTGGAACTGAACCCAGGTCCTCTGCAAGAGCAGTAAGCACTCTTAACCTCTGAGCCATCTTTCCAGCCCATTGAGAAGAATTATTTCTACACAGGAATTAATGTGGTCTTGCTCCAAAATGATATAACTACTGCTTAAGAATTATGATGAGAATTGTACCCAATGAGGAATGAGGAGGAGAAATCAATGTGTGACTAGGCTAGAATTTTCTAGTCACTGTGGCTCTGCAGACACACAGGGGTGCATCTTCCCACAGTTCTCAGAGTCTTTCCAGCTGGTTGCCTAAGAATCTACTCTGTGGCCTAATTTGCCTGTGATCACCTTCACCTCCATCCCGCTCCTCATCCACTGATTTATCAGCCATCCTTGTTTGGCATCTTAATGTCCTAGGAACACATCAGCTATTTATGGGAAGGTTGGAAATTCCCTGTACAGAGTACCACTTCTGGTTAAAAATGGAATAGATTTTCTTATTAAAAGACAGTCCAAATTTTAAAGTTGTTTTAGTAATATAACAAATCATAACAATTACATTCACAAGAATTTTTACTTAACAGTTTCTTAACCCATTAAAAAAAATTAAAAAGAAATTAGCATTTGTTTGGCCAAAATGTCGACTCTATTGGACAGGGAAGTAAATTCTCTCTAGACAAATCCCATAGTGATCTGACTTTCCCCGTGAAAATCCGTACAGTGACTTCCTAGTTTATTACGCCTACTTGAAAAGGGTAATTTAATAAGGCCTCAGTACAAATACTTAATTGTGCCCAGCGATCGACAGCACCTTTAAACAGTTGTGTTTTTGCCAGAATTAGCTAATGGAAGTAGAATTGCCACTTAATGTCTCAGCTTGCACTGGTAGAAAATAAATTGCATCTGACATTCCTTTGGCTTTTAAAGGACATACTTAGATAATATTTACAGTCGGGTAGATCTATTATTGCATTTATTTTCTTGGGTTTAAAAAGGGGGGATCAAATAGGTTCTAAGGGATAATATTTCTTTGTATCTGCTTGATTTGGAAACCCTATGCACACAACATGGCTCATTTAATGGGTATCTAACCAACATCTCAATATCTGAATGGAAAGTTGACATTTCAATAAAGCAAACAGCCAGTTGAGTGATGACTGGCTCATATGTATGAAGGAGTGGTCTGTTTTCATGAAGGGCATGGAAAAAGAGTTTATATTATTGACACACTAAAGATTTTCTCTAGTTGTTGTGAATGGAGAGAGCCAGCAATGGGTCTAACACAGGGTGCTAATCTAGATGTGTTAGGCACCTCATTCACTCCTGAAAACCACACTGGATTATCATGCTGCATCAGTACTTCCCCCTAGTATTCCATTTCTATGAAATTTTAGAATAGACTAGTCTTGTCAGTACTGGTGGTATTGGGAGCAAGCCCAGGGTGATGCTTGTTTTTGCTTACAGCTCCATTTCCTGATCTGAGAAGACACAGCCATAACATGCAAACCCAAGATGGGAAGAGGAAGTTGGGATATTGAATGGTGGCATGAATTCACTGTATTCCTAAGGAAATACTAAAATTTTATTTAAAAATTTCATTAAATGTAGACTTTTATGTTGGTGGAGGAGCTGCTTGTTGGTTCCCAGCCACCCGGCTAGCTTAGACCAAAAATAATCACACAGAAACTGTATTAATTAAAACACTGCTTGGCCCATTACCTCTAGCTTCTTATTGGCTAATTCTTACATATTAATTTAACCCATTTCTATTAATCTGTGTATCACTATGAAGCTGTGGCTTACCAAGGAAAGTTCCAGTGTCTGTTTCCAGATACATGGTGTCTCTCTTACTCTGCCCTTCTTTCTCCCAGCATATAGCCTAGCTTTCCCTGCCTAGTTCTGTTCTTCCCTGCCATAGGCTCAAAGCAGTNATTGGCTAATTCTTACATATTAATTTAACCCATTTCTATTAATCTGTGTATCACTATGAAGCTGTGGCTTACCAAGGAAAGTTCCAGTGTCTGTTTCCAGATACATGGTGTCTCTCTTACTCTGCCCTTCTTTCTCCCAGCATATAGCCTAGCTTTCCCTGCCTAGTTCTGTTCTTCCCTGCCATAGGCTCAAAGCAGTTCTTTATTCATTAATCAATAAAAGCAACACACAGACAAAAGAACCTCCCACACCACTTTTATTTCCATGACTGGGGGGGGTAATTTTATTAACTATCCATCATATTTCTGTGAGATTCAAAAGAGTTAATACTCATGTAATTTTAAAATGCTTCATGTAAAGAGGGATCTAGTTGGAAGGGAAAATATCGGAGAAAGTACTTTGAGGAGCTTCGGGAGGTGAATCAGAGGTCTTCATCATGGCTTCCCTTCAACAGCCCTGGCAGCCTTCCTGCTAAGACCTCTAGCACGGGGCTTCCAGCTAAGAGCTGAGTCAGAACTAAGTTGCACTCTCTAAATCCTCATGGACCCATATTTGGTTTTAGTCTAATAGTGAAGAATGAAGTCAAATCTTTACTTGTTTCAGGCATATTTAGGGACACTACCAGTCAGCTTTAACTGTCACCTTGACACAACCTAGAGTCACTGAGAAAGGAGCCTCAGTTGAGAGACTGCCCAAAAGAGAATGACTCGTAGGCCTGTCTATGGAGTGTTGTCTTGATTGCTAATAGATGTGAGATGGTCCAGCCCATTGTTGATGGTTCCATGGCCCTGATCTATATAAGAAAGCCAATTCTCAAGCATGAGCCAACAAGCAAGTCAACAAATTGCATTCCTCCATGGTTTCTGCCTCAAGATTTTGCTTCAATCCCTGTCCTAACTTTGCTCAAAGATAAACATTTCAGCCAAATAAATCCTTTCCTTCCCTAAGTTGCTCTTGGTAAAAAATGTTTTTGTTTTGTTTTTTTTATCAGAGCAACTGAAAGGAAACTAGAGTAAAAATTGGTAGCAAGAGTCTTTCTCTGGAAGTCCTGCCAAGGCTTAACTGAAGGAATAGAAGCAGGAAGAGTTCTCTCCACACACCCCATTCCTCATGCATTCCACTCTCCAACTACCAGACAAAGTCCATTCCCTTCCAGTCATCAGAAGAACATATAAAATAAATACCTAGCAAGGCCTGGTGGTGCAACCTGTGATCTCAGAACTCAGCACATGGAATCAGGAGGCTCATGATATGTGTGTATCAGCATTCTGTAGCATCACATTGAAGGGGAAAATTCCATATTTTTATGTGACCAATTCAAAACAAATTTAAGAGTAACAAAGCCAAATACCTCATACTACCTAATTCCAAAATCTACTGCAAAGGTATGGTAATTGAAATAGAAAAATACTGGAGTGGAAAAATACATACCCAACAACAAAACAGAAATATAATAGAAACAGATTTGTGCATTTATAATTAACCATTTTTTCACATAGGTGCCATGAACACATGATGTCAAAATTTTAGTTTCTCTTCTAAATAGTACTAGAATTCCCCCATAGAAATTCCAGAGACATTCTTCATAGAAATACAGGAAAAAACCTAAAATTTACATGAAAGTACAAAAGGTCCTAAATGGCTAAATAACTGCTGAGAAAAAAGAAAACCCTACTGGAAGTTGACGGTATTATAGTACTGACTTCAAGATACACTGCAGAGCCATAGTGACAAAACCGGCATGGTATGGCACAAAACCAGACAAATTTATTTATTTTTGTTGATTCTTTGGGAATTTTACATCATGCACCCCAATCACACTCACCTCCCAGTCCCTCCATGTCCACCCCCCACCCCTGAGATGATCTCCACCTCAAAAATAAAAAATGTAAATTAAGAAACAAAAGACAAGTCCAACCCATGTTATCCATATACTGACTGGAGTATGGTCAAACTCTCTGTGGCCTGCCCCACAAATAGAACTGAGTGGTTCCCCTCCTGCTCCCCCATTAGAAGCCATCAATTGTAGGGTGCTAACTTTGGCATCCTTATCACATTTTTCAAGAGTTGCCTTTGATGGCTTCCTATTTAGATTGCTACTTTCTGTTGGGGGGTAGTGGTTGTGACCGAAGCCTTTCACGACCCTCCCTCTCAACTGTGCATCTTCAATCATCAACATCATCACAAAAGTAACTTCCTTACTATTTACAGCCAGCAGGAACGTGGATCATGGGCCTCACATGCTTCATGGTGACAGCACAGATCACTAACACAGACCCCCATCACAGTAGGACCACAGACCCATTATTAATTAATAGAATAGAGGACTCAGAAATAAGCCTACAAACTATACCCACTATTCCCACCTTGTGTTTGACAAAACAAAAAATGTCCAAATTAGAGAAAAGAGAGCATCTTCAACAAATGTGCTGAGAAAACTAAATCTCCACATGTAGATAAAAGAAACTAAACCTATATATCTTTTACTTCATATAAAAATCAATTCAAAACAGATCAAAGGCTTTAATGTACGACCATAAACTCTAAAACAGTTAGGGGAAACACTTCAAGGCAGAGGCATGGGCAAGGGCTTTCTGAAAAAGACTCTTAAGAGTTTAGGAAATAAAACCAAGGTTTGACAAATGGAATTGCAGGAAGTTAAAAGGCTTCTGCTCCACAAAGGAGACACTCAGCAGTGAAGAGACAGACTATGGAATGGGTACAATTTTTTGCTAGCTATACATCTGACAGAATACATACATAACCAGAAACATAATACCCCAAACCCAAACAATCCAATCAATAAATGAGCTAGTGAAATGAACAGCTAGTTCTCCAGTTAGAAAGTACAAATAGTCAGCAAACATACAACAGACTTCCACCTTTCTCCATCAGAGAAAACAACACTGAGATTCTGTCTCGCCCCAGTAAGAACAGCTGTCATTCAGAAAGCAAATAACAGCAAATCCAAGTGAGGATGTGGACCTTACACACTGCCAGGGACAATGTAACCTATCCCATCTCTGTGGAAATCAGAATGGAGGTCTCAAAAAAAACTGAAAAGAGAACCACTATTCTGTTCAAGACTCCATGTCTGGGTCCATACTCAAAGGATGCTAAATGAACAACCACAGGGACATTTGCACATCTACATTTGCCAAGTTATGGGATGAAACTAAATGTCCAACAGAAGACAAATAGATAAAGAAAAATGTGGATTTATTGCAGCCATGAAGAAGAACGAGATTAGACTATTTGCAAAAAAATGGATGCAACTAGAGATCACTATATTGGATAAATATAGTCAGAGGTGGAAAAACACATATTGCACATGTTTTTCATTTCTGGACGCTACATCTTATATAGATTGTAGATGAGGAATGAAAGCAGAAAAGAGACTACCTAGAGGAATGGATGGGAACACAAGAGTAAGAGGAGGACAGGGAGAGCAAATATGGTCAAAGCACATGGAATTCTAGTATAAAAATGTGTTTATGAAACCCATCACTACGTGCAATGAATATAAGCCAATAGGTCATGTATAAAGACACAGAAAAGACAAATAGGGCTAGCAAGATTTAAAAAAATTATACCATCATATTATATTTTTTAAAATTAAATTTTATTTAAAAACACAGCCTAAGATTTGAAATTATAAAACTACTGGAAAAAAACTGAATAATATTATTTTGGAGAAGGACTTCAGAACCCAAGCAGCTAAACAGAAATAGACCAATAAGTTATTTAGCCTCAGGCTAAAAGACCATGTGGCAAGCAGACAACCAAATACGAAGAGACTATATCATGGGTAATCCAAACATCTGGTGAGGAGTTAATACCCAAACACAGAAATATACATGTATTTATACACATTGGTTATCCAGCCCATCTCCAGCAACCTTCCACACCCTCCCTAGCTTTGGTAACCACTTTCTATCCTCTACTCTTGTAAGACCAACATTTTAGATTCTATACCTAACAGCATGCGGGACATGCCTTCTATGCCTGCCTGGCTTACTTTGTAATGTCCTCGACTTCCATACACAGAACAATGGCAGGAAAACTATCCAATTAAAACACAAGCAAAGGACCTAAATTAATGTTTCTCAAAATAAAACTACAAAAGGCTACTATGGAAAAACATCACTAATCAGAGAAATGCAAACCAAAGTACCATGAAGTGTTTTCCTCACACCTCTTAGATGGCTATTACCCATAAAGGCCTAATAAGCGTTGGTGAGGATGTGCGTGCAAACAATCCCTGGGCATTTGAGAAAACAGAAATGAGAATAAATGGCACAGAAATAACAAGTATTACCAGACAGTCACACATCTGTATATGTAGATGAAGCAAGTAAGACGTCGGAGGGTGTCGCATTCCAGCATTTAACAAGAATCAAGGCACAGAATCAGCCTGAGTGTTCAGCAGAAGAGTGGGTAAAGACAACGTGGCATATAGACACAACTGAATAGCAGTTAGTATTGGCAAAGGACGCCATAGCTTTTGAATGGATCATAGACCCCAAGTCAGCATAAACGGACTTAGAGGAGATTGTTAAATGAAATGAGCCATACATGGGTTATATCTGCATGAGCTCACTTACATGTTTGATGCAAAACACTCAGACTCACTGAAACAAAGTAAAATGATCATGACTTGAGGCTGAGGAAGAAATGTTGAGGAGGTGTCATTCAGAGGACCAAAGTTTTCAAGAGTGAGTTTAAGAGATTTTATATATATATATATATATATATATATATTACTGTGGCAAGCTAGTAAGCACATATTCTATATTTGAAATTTGGTTTTTAAAGTAGGTTTTTGAGACTTCTCACCACCACTAGCAACTATGTACACACGCATCAAAAAGTGCTGCAAATACAGTTTTCGCTTGCCAGTGGGGGAGTGCTCACTGCCTCCGTGACACTGACACAGAGCAACAGCCGAGTTGGAGTCATATAAAGGAGTCTGTACATTTCTGAACTCTTGTTCTTGCCATGATTCTGATGTGTTTTTCCACTTAAAATTTATATTTTTCCAGGCATGGTGTTGGCATATGCTCTCCTAGTTAGTTTTATGCTGTTATGATAAACACAAAAGCAATTTATTTCATCTTACAGCTTATAGTCCATCCCTGAAGGGAAGTCATGGCAAGCACTCACGGTGGGAATTTGGAGGTAAGAACTGAAACAGACCTCATCAGGGCATGGTGCTTACTGGTTTGTTCAACCTGCTTTCTCATACAGCCCAGGATCACATGCCCAGGAGTGACACTCGCCGCAGTAGGTAGATCCTTCCCACATAAATCGTTAATCAAGAAAAGGCTCCACAGACTCATCTTTAAGCAAATGTTATGGTGGGAATTCTTCAGCTGAGAGTCATTCTTCCAAGATAAGTCTTGTTTTGTGTCAAGTTGACATTAAAAAACCCAGCATGCCTACCTTTAATACAACACTTGGGAGGCAGGGGCAGAAAGATTACTGTGAGTTCCAGATTAGTGTGCTCTATGTGGTGAGTTCAAGACCACCCAGAGCTACACCCAGTGACTTTGTCTCAAAATAAAATTTGGTATTTTTGTAGAACTCTCTAGATGGGTGGATCATGTATTTTTGGACCTTTGCCACATCAGTACCTCTTAGTTCCAGAACCCGGCAGTCATAAATTCCCTGAAGGCAGCAACACAGCCAAGTATTTAATCCACTCCTGTTGAATGATGCCCCAACCCTGAAAGCGACATGCATTGTATTTTACAAATATCAGGTACAAAAGCCAGAGTATGCCACATTGCAGCGGACCTGATTCTGCCTAAATCCATTATTTCATACAGTTACCTGTAATTGATAATAGGAAGTAAAGATTAGGTCGCCTACACATCTCAAAGAAAAAGGTCTTCTTCCATACATCTTACAGGATATTATATTATGCTTCTAGATGGGAGGATCAATCTTATCCTTAGTATTGTAAAGGGCATCTTTAAAATTCAATCATACTCCAGAAGAATCGCAAATGCCAAGTGTTTACATAATTGAGCTCAACGACTGTTATTAAATCAGTGGCAAAGGTTACCTTTCCTGATGGAAGGTAGTTTGGATAAATAGTAAAACTGTTTCAAATTCCCATGGAGTCTACACCAATTGTTCCACTCTCTCTCCCCTTAAATAAGAAATGCCTGAGGGGGTGATAACAATTTTCTCTTACTCCTCCTGTTTTGTTTTGTGGGTTTTTTTTAACTAATAATGAAAACACAGAACAAGAAATAATGAAAATCTACAGAACTAGGGCCCATGTCTGCAGTGTAAAGAGGCTGAGTTTACATGGCCTCTGCTATTCCAATGGGGGTTGTTAAAGATGGTGGTTCTGTGGTCCATGGAGGGAAGGTTGTTTTAGGATAACAAAACTTCTTTCAAAGATTAGAGCATGAGCTAAGCAGGTCACAGCAATCTGGTGGGAGCTGAGAAAGGGTAAGAGACACAGAGCTGGAAAAATCCACACTGGCCTTCTGAGTTTTAAGTTAGAATAGATGAGAAAGAGCAAGGGTTCTCTTGGGGAAGTCGGCTGATCCAGGATGATTCAGTCACTCTAATCAGCCAGTTAAAGAGCCCTCTCAATCACAGGCCCAGAGGGACCAAGGCAGGAAGATCCTTTAGGATCATTTCTTGGTTTTGTTCAGAACCAGTCCTCTGGGCTATCACTCTTTATAACATATCCCAGATCCCGTTTTCTCAAAGGAAAACAAAGCTACACACCATTCTTAAGGCCCTACTATGTACTCGCCACTCTCCTAAAGATGGAAGCAGTAAGGACTGCTTCTGGAAGTGCCACTGTTCTAGCAAAACATAAAATGGTATTAGCCCTTGGGAAACTGGACAGGCTGGAGTTTACCCAAAGGAGTCGAAGACATACCCACATAAATGCTTAGAGCAGATCTATTTATGATATCAAAACATAGAAGAAACCAGGGTATCTTGAAGTATAGAAAAATTATATTTTCCTCTGAATTTTCCTGTAAACTTAAAGGTTCCCTTTAAAAAATGAGTATACCTGCTCATTTAAAAAAAACAGTTAATCAAGTCAGAGCAAAGAACTTTTCAATTTTTATGAACCATCTAAAACTTTGCCTAGCATGCACAGTTGATCCTGGGCTTGATCCTTAACACTGAAAAATGAATGAATAAATAAATATTTTAAGTTCAATCATCTAACTCTCTACCACAAAAATGTAATGTACCTAACATTGATATTAGGTGAAAATGATTAAAGTCATTAATAAGTAGGGAGACAGAAGAATACATGTTTGTAATTAGCTTTATTTAAAGGGAGAGCAAACATGAAATGAGATTCAGAAATCACTTCTCAAATTCTACCACAAAACAGTCCAAAGGCACAGGAGCCCCATAATCAGACCCTCCACAGCGTCGCCACTCTCCATACCAATCTCTGTTGCTGTAATAGGATGCCCTAACAAAGGTAACTTTGGCGGAAAATCCTTATTTTGGATGATACTTCCAGTGATATAGAATTTATCATAGTGGCGGAGGGCAAAGCAACAAGGAGGGCATGTCAGGAGCAGGGGACTGGCTGATCACATTTTATACACACACAGGATGTATGGAGAAAATAAGAAATAGAGCCAGGCTATGAATTCCCGAAGCCCACCCTAAGTGGCCTACTTTCTTCATCAAGGTTCTGCCTCCTGAAGGATCTATAACCTCCCCAAATATCACCACCAACTGGGAGCAAGTGTTCAAATCCATGAGCCTATGAAAACATTTCCAAGCTATCACAGAAGTTCCAAGTCATAGAGGAGCTACTGATTAGATAGATTTGTTTATCACATATCCTCAGTTCTTGGCAATTTGATATTTTCACTCAATTCCAGTGTTTCTTCAAGGAATTGTATCTTAGATGTTGCAAAGTCCACATATTTACAATAATTTGCATTCTTTAAAATGCCCCTCCATACCTTCCCCATGAATGACAGGGGCAGAATGTGGGAATCTTTGATCATCAATATTTTTTTTTTACTTAAAGCATAAGATACTAGATTCATGTCTTTGGACAAATCTTATGACAGAATTTCTCTATCCGATACCCTAGTTTTAACTCCTAGATTCTTACTTCATTTTGGTTAAAAATTTTAATCAGCAAGTATTTCAAAGGCCTTCATAAATTTCTCCTGGTTCATGGGAAACACAGTGACCTTGACACTTAAGCTTTTTCAGTCCACATAAACTTTCCAAATACTATTTAAAGATGGTTTTGTTTCAATTATGCATATGTTAAAGATCCTTTTGTTTTAATTATGTGTATTTGTGTATAGTGCCCATGAGTGCAGTGCCCTTGGAGGACAGAAGAGGGCATCAGACCTGCAAGAGTTTTATTTATTTTTTATTTACTTTTTTATTTGTTTTTTATTTTTTTTGGCTAGGGGTTAAAAATCTTTTTTATTTTTATTAAAAATTTCCACCTCCTCCCCTCCTCCCATTTCCCT
>LOJH01027792.1:0-17950 GCA_001685095.1 Ellobius talpinus
GCCAAATGGTGGCGGCAAGCGAGAACATGGCGGCGCTGCGGCGCCCTACACTTCAATACAGGCAAAGCATTCATATGCATAAAAATAATAATTTCTAATTGAAAACACTTTTCATGACTTTCAAGAAATACTGTGTTTGAACTATTGATCATTTATTATACGTTTATTGAGGGTATGAGATCAATACTAAGTGCAGAGAAGGGATGTATAATCATATCTGGAAAGGAATCCATGCTTGTTCATCACCACCTCTCTGATGCAAGTGCTATCATAGGCATTGGGGGAATGTTACTTACTCTTCATATGATTGTCATTCCAGAGATGGAAACATGGAGATTCAGAGAGGTTAATGCACCAAAGATATGGCCAATGATTGAATTTTGATCTCCTATAATTATAAACCAAGCTGTTCTCAGATAAAGCCTCCCCTCTCCCATTGAGAGATCCATGAGCTGTGACAGTGTCCTTTGTGGTCCAAGGAGTGGTGCTGAGTCCATCTTCATCATTACAATTCTCTGAGAGGTGACAGATCTTACATAAATGCAGGTGATGAACCTAGAGGAGCATCCTCTGTTGGTGAGAGATGACCTAGTCATTCCAAGTAGTCTCTAACCTTATTTGGGACTGGAAGCGGAATGAGAAGGTGACCAGCAAGGGATCATACTTGATTATTCTAGAGCATGCTTTGCAAGTCATTTTGTTGTTTCTTAAACAAGTCTCAGCTGTGAGCTCACCTTTCAGACTTAGGCTTTTAACACCTCTAGCTATTGAAAGCCTAGTGTTTTGTCCTTCTGTGAGTTGAGGGCTTGCCCTCTTTCCATGTTGGTGGTTTGAACCTAATTACAGACTGCGGGTTTCCTATATATGAAATGAACATTTAAGCCAATTAACTTAATAACAAAAAGAAAAAATGAGGAAAATCTACCTTTCTTTCCATTATCCAAAGATTTCAGGAATATGGAGGTGTTTTAATTTTTTTAATACACTGAATTGTGTGAAAAAAACCAGCCATAGGTTTTCATTTTTGTCTATCTAGGAAAAATCAAATTTTTTCTTCAGAGGAGAGACAGCCTATCCAAGGCCTGTCCCATGGTAGTATATGTCCTTCTAGGACCTCTTGTCTTAGAGTGTGTGGCTGCCTAGGTAAGCAGGAACGTCACAAAGGATGACTATCAAAGCCAAAAGAGCTCCTGGAGTTCTGACAATCCTATTCAAAAAGGAGATTTCCGTTCATTCCTTCTCCTTTTCTACAGCCTGACCCTCATCCCCACCATGCCTCTCAGCCCATCGGACATACACTCCCCTCTGGCTCCACCTACAGGTCCTCTCCCCTTGCCCAAGATAAGCAGCAGATAGTCAGGCCTGCTATCCTGAGAGAGACTGAACACACACTCAGAGACCCCTACCAGGAATCCTCTTCCCCCATAGTCTCGTGGTCCATATGTACTGCATTACAGCTCTAGACATGTGTCATTTTGTTTGGGATGCAGGTCTTTGCCTCCTGCACCAATGCCCAACCTCTCCTGCCTTTCAGTCTCACTTCGCTCCATCCAACTTTTCTCCCCTGCTACTTATCATATATGCCTATAACATGCATGCGTATACACATGCCACAGACACATCATCTAGCATACCATGTATATATGTATTACTCTAGAAATCTTTATTTTTGTAGATTTATGTTTATAAAAATGGGTGAAGACAATGTAAAGACTTCCTGTAAACTAGACACCCAGTTTCTCTTATTGTTAACATCTTACTCGGGTTGTTATATTAGTTATAATTAATTATGTAAGATTGATACCTTGTGATTAACTAAAGTGCATATTATACAGTTTTGCCTTGAGTGCTTTTCAATCCTCCAGCATCTTATTTAATACTGTACTGTAATGTTGCATTTAGAAAACCTTGTTCCTCTGCTTTTCTTCATCCTGATCAGACATTTTGTAGAATGTCTTTCCACTGGGAATTCATTGGATATTGTACTGGATAGTCAACTGGAGTTTCGGTTTAGGGGGAAGAACCCCCCCAATGGAAGAGGCTGTTTTTCCTACATTGTATCGACGTACCATCAATATAGCTCACCATCCCAGTCATCCGAGTTGCCAGGTTCTCCACTGTGACATTTCTTTGGAAGGAATACAGTTGCCCTAAACACACATACATTTGACTTTCTTTTACAAGAAGGACATGCCTCTTCCCTGTGCTTATGTATGCACCTGTTCACGTAATGATTTGGAGGTACACTTATGGACTTTATTTTTGCTGTTCAGTTGCTCCTATTTGGACCATTGGCAGTTCCTTACTTTGCCTCTTTGTCCCTTGACATATTTCATGTTTGTGATTTAGCTTTCTGGCACTAATCCAGTCTCATCTTGCCTGTGTCTACCCCAGTCCTAGAATCAATCAGTCCTTTCTCTAAGGAACTTGGCTCTCATAAATAAGAAGAACATTAGACACCAAAACCTGGACACCGAAGGAGCACATCACTCCCGTTGGTCCTTGGCACCCTCAGCTGACAGTGAAGGAGCATATGAGTGAATAGACTAGTGTAAGCCTCTTTATCACAGCTAAGCTAAGCAGGAGCTCATGGTGATGTTTCTGACTGTGTCTGTTTCCATATAGATTATTCTAGCCCCCTTTCTCTATTTAATCTGTAAAGAGTGAGACACATCTCTCACTCCCCTGCCATTGATTCACTGCTGTAGGAGGTTCTTCTGTCTATGTGTTGCTTTCATTGGTTGAATAAAGAAACTGCCTTGGCCTTTTGATAGGGCAGAACTTAGGTAGGTGGAGAAGACAGGACTGAATTCTGGGAGGAAGAAAGCAGGGTCAGGGAGAACTGCTATGGAGCTGCCAGAATCAGACATGCTAATTCTTTCCTAGTAAGCCATGATCTCGTGGTGAACACAGTTTAGTAGAAATGGGTTAAATCAAGATGTGAGAGTTAGCAAATAAGAGGCTAGAAATAANAGAAACTGCCTTGGCCTTTTGATAGGGCAGAACTTAGGTAGGTGGAGAAGACAGGACTGAATTCTGGGAGGAAGAAAGCAGGGTCAGGGAGAACTGCTATGGAGCTGCCAGAATCAGACATGCTAATTCTTTCCTAGTAAGCCATGATCTCGTGGTGAACACAGTTTAGTAGAAATGGGTTAAATCAAGATGTGAGAGTTAGCAAATAAGAGGCTAGAAATAATGGGCCAGGCAGTGATTTAATTAATACAATTTCTGTGTGATTATTTCGGGTGTAAGCTAGCAGGTGCCCAGGACGAAACAAAGGGGCCCCGCGCTCCATACAACAATTCTCTTAACCTGCCAGGTCCAGTTGACACGCATTAGAATATTTAACACACATTCCTATGACATTTAATTTAATATTTGCATGTTTTCTTTTGAATTTTTTCTTCCTATCTTCATTTCCCTCTTCCTCTTCTTCCTCCTGTTCCTTCCATTTCCCTTTCCCTCCCCCGCCCCCTCATATTTCTTATCCTCCTTCTCCTTCTTCTCTTCCTTCCTCTTTGCTTTAATTAGGACTATCATTTTCTCAAATTCCTTAGGGCCGCACCTTGCTCTCCGCGCTGTCAGTGGGATTGTCTCCCATATTGGTGATGTACTCAGCTTCTCACATGCTGTATGTATTCTATCACAGGGCCCCTACCTCCTAATTTGTTGTTTGCTTTCATTCGCCAGTGTTAAACTTCACCATTTGCACTACACCATCCAGTGGTTTTGACAAATGCCATGTTGATACAGTTCCAGTACAATATAGAAGACATTTACCACCCAGCAAAGCAGACAACTTCTGAGCGTCACCTGCTAATCCTCCCTCCCCTCCATGCCTGGTAACAACGCCCATCTTTTTATAGTGCTGCCTTTTCCAGAACACTGTGTGCAGAATGCAACCTTTACAAATGCGCTCCTTTCACTTAATAGTATGATTTTATAGCCAACCCGTGTCTTCTAGTGGCTTAATCGTCATTCTTTTATTGCTAAATATTGCTTCATTGAAAAGCTGTACATTGGACTCCTGAAGGACACCTTCGTTACCTCCCATTCGAGTGATTAGAAATAAAATACTTTGAAATTTCACGTGAAAGTTTGTTAACGTGTTCATAAATATTTTCAAAAACAGTTGCCTGAACAGCTAGGAGCACAGTTGCTGTGCTGTGTGGAAACACTGTACTTAGCTTCGTGGTAAATATACCAAATGCTCGGGCAAAGTGACCGTATTGTTTTGCTTCTCCTCGGCAAACGGGAAGCCATGCTGTTCCACATCCTTTCCTTTCCTTGTTTGACATTATTGTGCATGCTTTTGTACTTCCCTGTCCTAGGAAACACTTCCTAGGATGCAGCCACGCATCAATGTTTTCTGAATTTCCCCTTCCCTAATGAGAAATAGTATTGGGTGTCTGAACATATTCATATCTTTTGCACATTTTCCTCCTGGGTTGCCTTTCTCATCCTAGAGTTTTACGTGTTCTTTATGTATTTGGAATAGAAGTTCTTTGTGAGGTATGTGTTTTCTTCAGTTCTGTGGCCCATCATGTCTGTCTCCTTCTTCTAAGGTAATACCTCCCAGAGCTGTTTATAAACTTTACAGATCCAGTTTTACCATGTTTTTCTCTCATGGATAATGATTTTGGCACTGTATAACTTTATTGCCAAAACTAGGCCCCCCTTATGTTGCCGCTGTGTTTTTAGTGAGAAATATCACATGCATGCTCATGTGTTTGAACACTTGGTCCCCAGTTGGTGACACTGTCTGTGAAGGTTATGGAATCTGTAGGAGAGACAGCCTTGCTGGAGGAAGAGTATTCCTGGGAGAAGACTTTAGGGGCCGATAGCCTCACCCTGCTTCCTGCTCTAACCTTTTTCTGTTTGCGAATGAGAATGTGATCTGCCAGCTTCCTGCTCCTGTTGCTGTGCCCTGCCTTCCCTGCCACTGTGGACTCTGCCCCTCTGGGACTATAAGCTAAAATTAGCCCTTTCTTCCTGGAGTTGCTTTTGAAATGTAGCTGCCATGCTCTGTGTTTTGCGGTGTTGTCTCATAGGGACGAGTTTGTCAGCCACTTGAGTTATTTTTGTCAACAGTGTCTGGATCCACTGTTGTTGAACATTGGTGTAGAAGCTATTGAAAAATTCCCTACATCCTCTGGATTCCCTTAACTCCTGTGCCAAAGGGCAATTGCCCCTTTGTGTGGATCTGTTTGGGGCTCACTGTTTTTTGTTTTGTTTTGTTTTGTTTTTCAGCCATGTATCTAACTATTCTTCACCAATTTCATGCTTTCCTGGTTACTGTGGCTTAATCGTGAAGGCCATTAATATCAGGTTGGCTCATCTAGCTTTTGTTTGTCTTCCCATGTCATTTGTTTGACAAAGTCAAATAGAAAGTGTTGTGATTTGGAACTCTGTATGTAGCCTTTGCTGGCCTTAAACTCCCAATCCTCCTGCCTCAGCCTCCTAAATGTTGAGACTGTAGGTAGATACTACCACACTTGACCTTCGGAATCATATTATTAATATTTATAGACTAGCTGTTGAGAATTCAGTGGTGTTTTGTGGAGCTTGTTGATACAGTGGGGGCGTTAGTCATTTTAACATTAGTCTACCTTACCTGTAAGTGCAGACGGATCCTTCTTCATATCCTTGGATCGTCTCTCTTTTTCCCCCGTCGCAGCTCTGAAGGATTCCCCATGTAGAACATGTGCTGTTTTGGCTAGAATTATGCCCACCTTTCTTTTTGCAGCATGCTATTGGAAAGAGTACGTTTTAAATTCACATTACAAATTGTCAGTGGCAGTTGCTGGAAAAGTTATAGATGCCTTGATGTTTATGGCTTTCTTGGAATATTGATTCTTTGAGAGATTTTTTTCCAAGTTATCTAAAAACAAAGAGATCTATTTATTCCTTTTGAATCTGAGAGGTTTTTGTTTCATTTTCTCATCTTACTATACTAGCTGGGACTCAAGTACAGTCTTGGTAGGAGTGATTAGGAGTAGCATCTTTACTCAGTCCTAATCTTGGGGAGGGCGGATATCCAGTTTTTCTCCAAATATGCTGTTACTTTCACAATATTTAGTAGCTGACTTTATCAAATTGAAAAAGTTCCCTGTATCCCTAGTTTCCCAGGAATGTTAAATCATGAATGACAATTAGTTTTTTTAAATGATTCTCTACATCTATTAACTTTTTAAAGTGGTGTATTATACTGATAACTTTTTATGTTAACTCAGCCTTGTGCCTGGCTTTGGTGTGTATTCCTATGAATATTCTTTATTGGTCAGTGCTGTGCAGAAGAGTTTGGAGCCCGAGGCCTAAGGTTCATGCACTTCATTTTGCAGTGTCTTTGTCTCATGTTGGTGCTGGAGTCGTGTTGGCCACAGGAGAGGTTGGGAAATTTTCCTCCTTCATCTAGATTCTTGTAGGTGATAGAGAAGTAGCTGTACCTGTTGCATAAATATTTTGTTATATTCACTAGTAAAACTCTCTGGACCCGATGTTCTGTTTTATGAAATCTTAGTGATTATTGATTCACTTTCTTTGATAGATATGACTCTATTTAGATTATTTATTTCTCCCTATGTGAGTTTTAGTACTTCGTTTTCTCTTTCAAGAAAATAATCCATTTCATCTAAATGAGAAAACTCAGCGGCAAGAATTTATAGACTAAAATCTCTAGACGAAAAAAGTCAACCCCGTGTTGAAGATTCTATAAGACTGACTCATTTTAATTTTTTGATTATGTCGAGTTAGATTGTTGCAGGTCCAGAGTCAAGTTGGGTTATTTGTTGTCCTGCTGAAAGCTATTCATTGCCCACACCTTTGTCTGACCTGAAACCACTATGCTTGCTCTCTAAGCCTTTAAAATGTGCTCCTACCACACCACTAGCTTCCACCAATTCCACAGCTAAGAATGCCACTAGGCAGCCTAAAACTTAGAGCAGAGATTTCCCTACTTTTCTATACGTGACTCTCCTGTGGTTCCCACCAATGAACTTGTACCTTGCTTGAGGCTTTCTTTGATCTAGAACAATATACTCTCACATCACTTCTCCCACAGTGGACCTGAATTCATGTTTCTGGACCATGGTCACTCATATTTGGCTTCAGAATGAACTATTGCTTATTCTCTTTTGAAATGAGAGCTGTGTTTTACATTGACAGATTTTATTTATTGTACATACTATCAGTGGTACTGTGATATTTTGAATTTCTGATAATAGTTATTTGTCTATGTTCTCTCTCTTTATTTTTTTTAGAGGCACTCGCCTGTTCTTTCCAGTTGCTGTGGTATTAAATGTATGAGCTACTTCACCTGATCTTCTGTCTGTATTAGCTTGGCCAAAATTTGTCAATTTAACTAATGTATTCAAGAAAACAGCTTTTGCTTTTGTTGGTTTCCTTATTGCTTTTGCGTGTGTGTCAATCTTTGATTTCTGTTTTGGTCCCTGTGGTTTCTACAGCTTGCTGTGGACTTACATTACTCTGCTTTCTAACTGAATTCCTAAGAAGATGCTTCCTTATTTTAGATGATTTTGTTTTAGATAAATAAGGTTAATGCTATGCTATAAATTTCCCTCTAAAATGTGCTTTTGTTACATCCCATAAAACTTGGTGAAAATATTTTAACTTCTACTGAGGTTTCTTTTTTGACCCATGTGTTGTTTAAAAGTATGTTGTTTAATCTCCAAATATTGAGGTTTTCTCACCTATATGTTATTTCTGCTTTAAATCTGCTTGAAACTTGAAGGCACACTTAGTATTTCTATTCTTTTAAACTATCACTCAGAGGAAAGCTTGGGAAGAATTTGGGTCTGCTTTAGTCTATGTCTCTGTCAATTGGATCAAATTGATTGACAGTTGTACTCAGGATTTACTTATTCTCCGTCTCTTAAACAATCAATTGAAGTTTCATTTGTCATGCTTCATTGGTCTCCACCTCCTTGCAGTTGTCAAGTTTTGTGTTATGTGTCCTGACATTCTGTGAATACATACACACTAAGTATTGTTTCATCTCTTGGAGAACTTACCATCACCAATTGCCACTTACCATTACATAATTACCTTGCATAAATCCTTCTTTGTCCCCAGAGTCATCTTAATTTGTAGAACTAATATGTCAACCCTCTCGGTGCAAGCAAAGCTAAATCTCTGAGGATAAAAGGGTATTCCGAAGACTTGCATGGGGAACAGGTGGGGCTCCGGGCGTTTGAGCTGAAGAGTAGTGCAAACAAAACCCTTCTCATCTTCACTATTAAAGCAAGCAAAGCATGAATTGATGTCTGTAGATAGTTTAAGCAAATATAATTACTGCAGGAGAGTACACCTGATTTTATTGTCTTAACACCTTTGGTCATGTGAAAAGAGCCCAGGCCTTTTCCTTTTCCACAGAGCTCCTGTGGGCATGCCAGGGCATTTTCTTCATGTCCTTGTTTTCAAGTTCATTCAGTTACCACAGTTTATGCAATTCTTTCTAGAAGGCCACCACTCAGCCTCATCCACAGTTCTCAGCTTTCTTACCCAGGCTCCCACACTACCTCAGCTTTGCTTCGAATGGCATGCCATGCCTTTCTCCATCCTTTTACTTTTAATCCCTGATGTGGCATTCCTCTGTGTGCTGTGAATATATTTTATTGCCATTGGTTAATAAAGAAACCACTTCAGCCTATAGCAGGGCAGAATATAGCCAGGCTGGAAGAGATGTATAGAGAGAGAGTAGGTGGAGTCAGAGAGACAACATATAGCTGCCTAAGGAGACAGACACCGGAACCTTACCTGGTAAGCCACAGCCTTGTGGCGATACACAGAAAAATAGAAATGGGTTAACTTAAGATATAAGAGCTAGCTAGAAAGATGCCTAAACTATAGTTTCTGTGTGATTATTCAGGTCTGGGGGGCTGGGAAATGAATGAGCAGCCTCCATTTACAACAGGTTTCCTATAGGCCTTACTTGTTCCTTAATTGATGTGGGAGTATCTTAACTAATATATTCATGCCATTAACATTTTAAAAGATTACTGATACAGATGGATGAACATGTACCATATAGTGACCCTTTTATATTTTCTGTATTCATTATCCAACCACAAGACCTGTGTCCCCTAAACTGGCCTCAAATTTACAATCTTCTTACCCTAACCTGTAGTATGGGGATTGCAGGTGTGTGCCACCAAACCTAGAATTTTTGTTCTTAATTAACTCAATCATCTATTTATTAGTTTGTTTCTTTGTTTGTTTTTGGGGGATAGTGAGGTTATGTTGCCTAGTGTGTCTCAGTCTGACTTCTTGGCTCAAGCAGTCTTTTTGTCCAACTTCTACAACAGCCAAGATTACAGACATATGCCTTCCTGACCACACTGTACCATTCTTCATTTCTTCTCATGCCCCTTTTGCTGCTTCTAGTTTTCATTGGATATTTAATTTGGTTTCATCTTATCTCCTCTCTTCACCATATGTTACAAAAATGTTGCTAAAATTGTCCTAAAATTTTCACTGTCTATGCTGTATCCACGCCTAACGTCACATAACTCTACATGGGTTGTAGTCCAATGGTCTGGCTAAGGGAGAGCTATCGGGTCCACCCTCCTGCCCTGAAGTTGCTGTCACTTGTTTCATTTATTCATGCCCTATATGCTTCTACTACATAGTACCAGCATTACTTTTGGAGATGAATAAAGAAGAAAAGACCAATTATTAGATATTGATTTATTTAGTGATTTACTTAAGCACTGCTAATACTGCCTATTTGCCAAACATGACTTCATTTGCTCCTTGGGACAGAATGACAGAAGCAGCTGAAAAAAATGGGTCCCTGCCCTTAACAACCTGCTGACTGCTACATATACTTCTGTGAGATCCTGCTTGCTTTCCTGCTTAACCTAGTTGTTTTAGAATATAAAATGAGGGTATAAACTAAACCCGGCATTGAAGCCTTTCAGGAACTATCCTGGCTGCAGTCTATTGGTGACATCTCTCTACATACTCATTGGTGTCATAGTGCTATTTCCAGAAAGATTGCCACAACACTTTATTTTTTATTTTTAAATTTATTTTTTTAATTTTGCATATAATGTAATTGGTTTGATTTCATATTGTCTTAGAGTTTTACTGCTGTGAAGATACATCATGACCACGCCAACCCTTATAAAGGAAAACATTTCACTGGGGTTGACTTATAGTTCAGAGGCTTAGTCCATTATCATCATGATGGGAATATATGCAGCATGCACACAGACATGGTCCTGGAGAGGTAGCTGAGAATTATACATCTGGATCTGCAGGCAGGAGGAAATGAACTGTGACCCACCAGACATGGCTTAAGCTTCTGAATACTCAACACCCACCCCCTAGTGATGAACTTCCTCCAACAAAACCACACCTACTCCAACAAGGCCACACCTCCTAACAGTGCCACCTATGAAGGCCATTTTTATTCAAGCAACTACATATATATATATAATTTTAACTTTTGCTTAATGTCTGCTGACCTTGTAGATACCAGAGACTACAAGTTTGCTCATTCTCCTTGTTTTCATCTCGCTTCTAATCTTTGGTTTCCTGAGAATTCCTCTATAGTCTGTGTCTTTTTGCACTGTGAGGTGTGTGATACAACATTAAACTGGAATCCTGTTGGTTTATGGGAAAATAAGGAGAAGAAAAAATAGTCATTCTATAATATTTTGATTTAATCTATGTATCGGGGATAGAAACATAGCTCATTCAGTATATGTGCCTTGAAAGCAGGAGGGCCATCATTCAAAACTCAGAAATCACATTGAAAAAAACATCCAGGCATGGTGCATGCTTCTAACACCAGGGCTGGACAGGGAGAGACAGGTGGATATTGGAAAGTCCTAGGCCACTTCTGACCCTGTCTCAAAAAACAAGGCAGACATCTCTCAAGAAACAGCATCCAAGGTTAACCATTGATCTCTATGTGAAAACACACACACACACACACACAAATCTCAGCATTCCTATGGGCTTATATCCCTACACACACACACACACATATACACACACTTCTCCTGTGATAAGCAAAGAGGGTTACAACTGGAGCAGAATTTTTCTTTGTAGGCAGATGAAGCTTTGGAAAATCCTGCTCTTGCAGAGAGGTCTTATCCTGGGGAACTCGATGGTTTGTTTCCTGATGCTTCCTCTTTCCCTCTGTCAAAGCCATAGCAGACTGTTTTTGGCTTTCACAGTGAGAACTGATGGGCTCATGGGGCAAAACCTATGATAATACATCCTTTCCCCACTTAAAGTCGTGGCCATCAGAAGATTCTAGCTCTCACACATCCATAGTCAGCCCCCAGCACTTCAGGCAGTCACACTGAAATGTCTCTGCTGCTCCATGGTTCCAGCAACTTCTTGTCTTGGCAAGATTTAGCTGCAACTGGATTCTTCTGTCTCAAGATTTTAGGATGAGAGTTTTCCATTTAATCTCAGTTTTCTACCTAACTCAAGGAAAGGCTGTGATTGTTTGCTTCTTCTCTTGTCTGGATTTCATGTATTGGAGCTACAACTAGGGGTCTCTCTTTACTATATTTCTTTACTGTTGTCCTGAAAACACCATATTTGAATGTATGCATTTCCTAATGAGTTTCTGGATTTTCCCTGCTACCATGTAAACTTCTGAAAGTAGGCCCTATGTCTATTATAGCCATGGTTGTGTGACCCAGAGTAGGTGCTAAGTAATATTGGTTATGTGGACTAATTAATGCACAGGCATTCACTGAACACACTGTTAAACTAGGCACTGAACTTGGTGTGGAGGTTCAATCCAAACAGAAACATGTCTCCAGCTACTACAGGGGATTGTAAGCTAGACATAATCTTAAAAACAGAAATGGCATTCTATAAATAAAAGTAGGGAGGCACTGAGAAGTTGAGGATATGAAAACTAACACAAGTGACAGAGGGATTCGGCATCTCAGAAAGGGAGCTTATGTGACTTAAGTTGTATAGAATGAGCAGCTCTTGGCTTATGCGAAGGGGAATGACCCAGAGAGGGGGCCCCATAGACCTGCGGAACTATTTGCTGGACCATGCAGGAAGTGGCTGACTTCAGCTACCTCCTGTAACATTCTTCCATGCAAGGCAAATCACTGTTAATTCATTTCACATCAGAAAACCCAGCCTGAGACACTTTGAGTGGGCAAAAAATGTCACTGGTGCTGAGCAATGGGCCAAGTCATTTCCACTACCACGAAGATGAGTCAGGCAGGACTCAAGGGTTCTAAGGAGCTGAGCACACGGTGAACCTCCTCCGTTCTTCCAAGCCCCCCCCTTTGAGTGTGCTGCCATTTTTCACCGCTCATGAAGACTTTAGCCTTGTCAGGGGTAAGATGAAAATCAGAGCTGCTTTGCAGAGGCCCACAAAGCCACTGGGGGGTTGAGTTTCCTCAAAGAAGGCGGGAAAGAAAAATAAATGTGGGCTTCTGCTCTGGAAACCTCAGCCCAGTGAGCCAGGCTTTCCCGGAATGCTGCAGGCTGCTTCAAAGGCCCATTGTGGAAAGCTTCCAGATGTGCATGGAAAGCCTCATTGGGGCGCTTCCCAGTAAAGAGACTTTTAGGCTGGAGCCGAGATGAAGGAAGTTGATATGATGAGTCCTACCAGGTGGACCGCCATCGGGGGGAGGCTAGATTCTGCCATGAAGGAGGGATCAAGGGAAGTTACCCAGTTTAGATACCTGAACCAAACAGTGCTTGGCTCCTCTTTGGTTCCAGACAACAGTAGTCTTTGCTGGAGGGGGACAGAAAGGCATTTTCCCAAGCCCTCATCTACCTGAAAATTGCTTGTGACAGTCTCTTCATTCCTTCAGCAAATCTTGGAGTGCTTGGGAGGGGGTTTTAGCTTGGAAAAAGGCCAAACATGGGCAAGTAGAGACCATTCCTACAATGATTCCTCTAAGGGTATAAAACCCAGAATCTTCGGGTCCCCTGCCTCAAACATCACTGTTCCACATAGTCAAAGCTTGGTGCCCCATTTCCCTTTTATTAGACAGGAGACGTGAGAGGGTACTGGGTTTAGATGTCTGGAGGCTCCGTTTCCCCATCTGTAGAGGGCAATGATGGAGCCCCACACCGCACACCATCCTCCCGGGAGAAGGAAGGGAATTGCTGCCCTCAAAACATCTGGCACAGTGCCTGGTCCAGAGTGACGGTGCAGACTGTTCTCACTTCTCTCCAGTCCAGTTGTTCAGGGAGGCAGGGCTGGTCCCATTTGGCCTTTCAATTTTACTTCTGTGGCTCTCTAAACCCTATCCCTGGGTGTGCATATACGCTTAGCTAAGTATTTTGGGATCGGTGTATTTAGGGGAAAGTCCTCTTGTCTACAGCTTAAATTAGGCCTCTCTTTGCTCCTCTGTTCGTCAGCCCCCATCCAATTTTAACTAATTAAAAGCATTGACACTCAGCAAGGCATGAAAGAATTTGGGTAAGCAGCTGGGAGTTGCTCCCCATGCCAACAGCTGTTGCTTCTCAACAGGCAGGCCGCAGAGTAGAGTCTGGTGCCCAGCAGGGAGAACAGGCAAGGTTCCTTGAAGAAGGATACAAAAAAATGTCCATAGTTGAGCCATCTGAGCAGGGTGCAGCCTGCATCATTGTGTCCTCTGCCTTCTGCCGAAAGAGAAGCGATTGAAATAGCTAATGGAAAAGAGGACAAGCAGGAAAGGAAGGCACAAAGTGTAGCTAGGTCACAGGCAAACCATTGTCACTCCTGCCTGGATGACAGTATTCGCCCTCCTAGAGTGGAGAAGCCATGGGACAGTGGAAGGCATGTCTCCTAAAACATCCCCATTTGGTTTCTACCATGGAGTATGAAATTCCTCATTTAGTCCAAGATGCTCAGTTGTAGCTTGTCCTCCCACCTGTCAATCACTCCAGCATAGCCCCACTACCTTTGTCTATTCCCTTCACTTTGCCAAGCTTTCTCTCTGGGATCCTAGGTTCCTTGAGTTTATTCTGGGTTTCTCCACCATCTAACAACACCCTGCAAGCCCTCATATCTCCCACTCCAGCCTTAAACCTGATGTGTCCTCCCTGAATGTCCTGCATTCACTCCACCACTCCCAGAAGAGTGCTTTTGTGGTCCCCACAAGCCTTGGTCTCTGTGTATAAGGGCTTAGTGTTTTTCCATGGCCTAGTGTCTTTCCTCTGTAACATATGTTTTCATGTTCCCGTTCCCACCTCAAGAATCTGAAAGATGCCACTTTGGAAAGGTGTGAGGCTAAGATTCTGTGTTGGGTATCCAGAGGTGGCATTTAAACTCACTGGCTGCTTGCTGCTTTAAAAAGAAAGAGGGAGAAAAAGAACATCACATCTCAAATGTAAGTGCCAGGTCATGTAGCACCAACAAGGACAGATTCCTCTCTTCCTGAATAATGGGGTTGGACTCACATGACTAGCTGACATCAGCTTTGCAACTCCATGAGAAATATTGCAGCATGTCTTCTCTTGATATTGCTCTCACTGTTGTCCTCTGATCAGGGTGAGGAGAACCTGAGACTGTCACTCCTGGCCACCCCTGTGTGTGTTCCTGTAAGATGAAGAAGGGAGCTTTGTGCAAACAGGCTCCTAATCAGATCTTCAGTGCTCTTCATAAGTGGGTCATGAGCCCAAGCCCAGAAACCCCTGAGGGAGTCCATCATCTCTGAGCACTTTTTTCTCTTTCTAATATCTGTCTTTGGTCCACCGCCAGAGCCTGTGGTTAGCTTTCAGCATACCTCTCATGGCAGGGTATCATGAGAAATACCGCATTGCCCCTGCACCTCTACGCATAGTCATCTCCCCCACCCCCAGGCTGAACATGCCAGGGCACCAAAGGGCAGCAGCTGGAGCTTCTTGGAGCTCCTGTGAGATGTCAGGTCCCCACAGTGCAGTCCTGTCTCCCTCAGGACACTGTCTCCCCAACACTTACTTGCTCTCACTCTGGTTGCCCTAAGCATTGCCCTTTTCATTCCTCTAGTGTTGCTTCAACCCCAGCCCATCCCCTCCTTGGATAGATACATCCTCTCTACCATCATCTGTTAATGCCTGTGCATCCTTGGAATCGCAGTCAAGTAATGGCATACATGAGGACCATAGACATACAGAGCCGTACAATAGGAGACATCTGAAGCCTAGGAATGCCAGGGTCCTTCCCCCAGACACTGAAGGTCCCAAAACAGCCCCTCAGGAGTAGGAGATTCTCATTACTCCACCTGATTGCTTCCTATAAGGACATGAAGGGTCTCAGGAAACGTGGCAGGATCACTTCAGCTGTGCTGTTCTTCCTTATACCTCCAGGTGGAGTGGACAAGGCTAGACTGAGCAATTCTTATCCTGCCCCTGCCTCTTACCTGACAGACTTCTTGGTGACGTTAGTCTGTCTTTTGTAAATAAGCTAAGCCAAGTGTTCCTGCCCAGGCTGCAAATAGCCTAACCAATCTGTTGGCCTATCCCAAAACATTCTTTGAAAAAGGTTTTGTTGCTTTGAGTTTTAAAATCTAGTGTACAAGATGGTGGCAAGAATCTTTCAAAGTGATCGAGTGATGTTTACACACACAGACAAACACACACACATACACACACCAGCCACTACCCTTCTACATAAACATCCCGGATTCCAGAGAATTTCTCTTCTACTTATCAGACCTCACACTCCTTCTGTTGACTGACATCTGGTCCCCACTGAATCCTGTCCAGCCCTCCTCAGCTTCTGAGAAAGCTCTACAACCCCAAACTGAAGTCCCTTGCTCATGTTTTAGAAAAGGCAAGGCTTAGAAAAATTAAGAGACCTGCCCAGGTCAGTAAAATACTGTCAAACCAGGTTTCCTCAGAGCTCATGCCACCACACTCAGCTCAGACCTAAGTGTACTGTAGAGAAGGATTTCGAAATGGGCTTTGTAAAAACAGGAAGTGCAGCTCATCCTGCATTGATCCTGTATCTCAGGATGCATGAGATGGGATTCCCCTAGGACGCCTCCTGCACATGCTCAGGAGCTGGACAGGGCAAGCCTATCCCAGGACTTAGAGCAGTGATCTGTGAGACCCAGAACAAAGAGATGAAGACAGCGGGCATGGGGAGGTCACGAAACATACCCAATTCAAAATGAGGAGAGGAGCCAGCTCTTGGGTTTCCTACTTCTTTATTCAGATTCATTCAAAGCAGATAATGCCCCCTGTAAGGGAAAGGGGGAAAAAACCAACAAAAAAACCCACCTCTTTAAAAACATTAATTTTGTTCTCATCTAGAAGCCATGCTGGGTTACACTAAAGGTAATGGCATTTTTAAAAAAGTGTTCTCAAGGAAACTCCCAGCTGAACACACAAAGAAGCTGGTCCCCAAGGAACAGTGTAGGGTTTGTCTGAAGGGATCGACATTGGTGAGATTATAGAAATCATAATATATGAATAAATGAACATATGGAAGGAATCAGCAATGCTCTCTCCTTCTTCCCATATGTAAACCCAGCCTTCGCCTAAAGTCCTTAAGTAAATGCAGATGTAGTCAAACCAGGCACCAGATGGCAAACAAGTACTGGACCAAGAGGTAAAGAAAGCTTTCAGTGTTTATTCAAAGATGGGGGAAAGTCATAATCCAGAATGCTGTGGTGTTCTCAGAAGGGCATCTGAGGGTCACATAAGCCCAACCAAGGCCCAATGTGACCAAAACAACATCAACAGAATTTATAACAATCGTGATTTGCCGTAGGAAAGCCACTACCAATTTATGTGACCAGAATCTGATGTCAGAAGTTGTACGTTTGAGACATGAAAGCAACGTTTCAATCAAAGAAGCAGGACCACAGGGCAGGAAAGAAGTAGAATTGGCCTTTGCTCTGCTTTTNGATTCTATAAGTGTTTTATATGGATCGAGAGGTGTTGGGTCCTAGATCCCACCCGGGGATGCTATCCTTAGACCTTCCTGTGCCCCCTCCACATACTCAACTTTGTGGTTCTGTGTTGCATACCATTTGACGAAGGAGGTCCCTGAGGATTCTGTTCAGTGCCTAGTCTCTGAGCACTCAGCCTGTACCACAGCACTCATGTGGAGGTCAGATCACTTTCAAGATCACTTCTCTCTTACCATATGAATCCCAGGGATTATACTCAGTTGTCAGACTTGGTGGCAAATGTCTCTGCATGCTGAACCATCTTACCAGTTTCAATGTCCACTTTTTGAATGGATACTTTTTTAAGTTTACTTCACATCAGCTTCCTGGCAAGAATCTGGCCAACGTGCTATACCAGCTCAATTTCCTATTTCCCACAATGCTTCCATTAAAACACTTAGATTCCATCCACATCTTTCCTCTCATCAGTGATCTATTTATTCGTAACCACCAGCCACCTCTAAGTAAACATCCATTAAAATGAAACTTTTTCTTTCCTGTGACAATCAATACTGGTTAGCTGGACCTGAGAAATTAATGGTGATTAAGAAGAGAGAGACCAGCATCACTGTGGCAGAATCTTCTGGGATTCTCGGGGTCAGCACATGGAGGCTGTGGTCCAGAAGCTGCAAAGGCAGGACACTTTACTAGCAGCTGAACTTGGTAATGTGTAAGAAGGCATGAAGGGGAATAGAGAGCATCTGGGTCTTGGCACCAGGAAAAGCCATTGGTGAATGTGCAGTTGAAGTCAAAGGCCAAAGATTGAGGGGGTCATGGGAGAATGTGAGGCTTGGCATCATGTGACAGTCAGCGTCCCTGAGGAGAGCCCAGGAGAGATGAAGATGTAGTCCAGTTGCGGCAGAAATAAAAGCTGTTTCTTTGAAAAGATTAATAAGATTGACAAACTTTTAGCCAGGTTAACCAAAGGAAAAAGAGAGAAGACCCAAATTAATAAAATTAGAGATGAAAGGGGAGATACTACAACAGAAATGGGAAATTCAGAGACTCATAAAGACATATTTTGGGAGCCTAGTGTGTTTGGATGCTCACCTTCCTAGACCTTGATGGAGGGG
>LOJH01027793.1:0-17950 GCA_001685095.1 Ellobius talpinus
TCGTTACCACGTTGGAGCGCCAAATGT
Organism: Ellobius talpinus; assembly: GCA_001685095.1. NCBI lineage: Eukaryota > Metazoa > Chordata > Mammalia > Rodentia > Cricetidae > Ellobius > Ellobius talpinus. Next base: position 28 of record LOJH01027793.1, read on the forward strand.
AGTGAAAGGGGAGCACAGGCCTGCTTTATATTCATAAAGTATTTGAAATATATTAACACAAAAATGAGTAAATGCAACTGTGTGATATTTAAGAATGCTCATTCTTACATAAACATCGCCATTGCAAGCATCATATGTACTTGCTTCCAGTCCTCAAATAAGTCATGGTAAAAAGACAGCCAGACAGTTAAGGGAATGTACTATTCATGCAGAAGATCCAAGTAGGGTTTCCAGTGTCCATTTGTTGGCTTGTAAACATCTATAATTCCAGTATTAGGAAATTGGTTTTCTGGTGGAACTTTTCTGTCTTCCATGGGTAACAGGTACACATATACTACACAAAAACACACTTGCAACCCTCACATATACACATAAAAAATAAATATTTTTAAAAAGCTAAATAAAACAAATTTAAAACTAATGAAGAATAATTTTTCTTATCTTTTATCGCTCTTACATGGCATGAACTGCTGAAAGAAATACAAACTAACACAACAACAACAACAAAAACAGTAAAACTCACCAAACACCAAACAAAAATCCTCAGAAGTTTGTTTTCATATAAATTTATGTCTGGAAGGTACAACATCCAGTAAAATGAATAAGACCTTATGAATGAAATAATTTCAAAGACAGACCATGCTTGATTGGATCAGAAGAGTTTGTATGGAAAATTATTGTAGTACAACAATGAACCTCTAGCACAATGCAAAAGAAGCAGTCACAACAGTCACCAAGTAGGGAACAAACAAATCAAAGTGCTCAAAGCACCTGATTTTTCACATCATAGATATATAGATATATAGAGAGCAAAAGGCAATGGAGACACAATACAGTAGCATATTTATAACAGTATGTGCATTCAACCAGGCCTACTGTGTGAATTCAGGGTGAAGTATGCAATTTGCCTGTCTCTAATTCCTCTATCATTATAGAGCTGCCAGAGTGAGAGTTGATGTTCAAGCAAAGGACCCACTGGCACAAAGTGCCCTGGGCAAGTGTTAGGTTCTTGCTGCATTGGAGAAACACAGAGACAAGCATGCCTGACTAATAGCAACAGCTTGCAGATAATCTTGCTGCACAACAATGGGTTTTATGTGAGTTTTCTGGGCATAGAACTGTTTGGGCCAAATTGGATGTCAACAATATGTGACTGAATTAAGACCTTATGAATAATAAGTGTTTCATATGTCTCATTTATATTTAATTTATCCTGTTTTTCAGTGCCTCTGGTGCCTCATACATTCTTGATGCCTCATGAATAATCTGTGCCTTTGGTGCTCTTTGCTTCTCTGTGTTTAACTCACACAGGCTCTACTTACCAACATCTTATCCATGCTTAACCTAACTTGTGAGTTTGACACATTTCTTTTTCCTTGCTGGAATTAAATAGTCTCAAACAAACTCATGTTATAATATTTTCAGGTAGCTATCAAAATGCTTCATATAAGTCACCGTAATAAAAGTTTTCAAAACTTAGAAAATATTTTTATGGGGACATGTGTCAGGAGACAAATAGATACTAAATAGAGTACTATATTTACTTATTATTATGAGAAATTGAATGAAATATACAAGAATACTTTTAATTTGGAAACATGGTAATTACAATGTACATACTTATGAGGGGAATTTCTTTTTTGCCAAGTTTCATTCTGTAGTTTAGGTTAGTGTAAAAATCACTGACTCAGTCTCCCAAGTGCAAGGAAGATAAGTCTGTACTTTCATACAAAGATTAAGTAAAGAAATATTTAAAAGTCAACTCAAAGTTAAATATATTAAGAATAAATTTAATAATGTATATATTTATTTTGTATCTATTTGTTATGATTTTACATCACAATCCAAGTTTCTCCTCTCTTCTCTCCTCCCAGTCTCCCTCCCATTGTCTTTCCCACCCACTCCTTCTCCATTTCTTTCTTCATAAAAGGGAAGATCTTCCATGGATATCAACCAGTCATGTCATATCAAACTATACTATGACTAGAAACCTCCTTTCCTATTAAGTCTGGAATAGGAAATCCAGTAGGAGGAACAGGTTCCAAAAGCAGACAAAAGAATGAGAGACAGTCCCTGTTCCCACTGTTAGGAGTCCCACAAGGAGACCAAGTGACATACTGTAACATATATGAAGATTGCCTAGGTCAGACCCATGCAGGCTCTCTTGTTGTTGGTTCAGTCTCTGTGAGCCCACATGAGCCCAGGTTAGTTGATTTGGTGGTATTCTTGGGGGTGAGTTGGACCCCTCTAGCCCTTAAAATTCTTCCCCCCCCTCACCCAGATTCCCCAAACTGCCTAATGTTTGCTTGGTTGCAGGTCTCTGCATCTGTTTACATCATTTTCTGGGTAAAGAAGTCTTTCTACTGACTATTAGGCTAGTCAACAATGTAGATGTATAACAGAGTATCAATAGGAATAATTTCATTAACTTTTTGTGGGAAAGAGTACTGTAAGAGACAAGTGGAATGGGGGTGGAAATCTCAGGGACAAGCTGAGCTAGAAACCTAGTGCAGTGAAAATGCTCAGGGATCTATGTAGGTGTCCCTTGCGAAGACTCCTAGAAATTGGGGATACTGCTGTCTCTTCTGACCAGGAGAAGCTTCCAGTAGAGGGACTGAAGCACCATCCCAGCCACAAAACCTTCAACCAGCAATTTGCTCTGAATAAAATATGTACTAGAGTAAAGGACAGGCAGAAATGTAAACAGAGACTGCTCTTTGGTTTCCCAGTCACCCAGATCTGAATAATCACACAGAAACTATATTAATTACAACACTGTTTGGTCAATGATACAAGCATATTTCTAGCTAGCTCTTGAATCTTAAATTAACCCATTTCTATCAATCTGCATATCACCACAGCACTTTGGCTTACCTGAAAGATTCTTGGCATCTTCCTCTTTGGGCAGCTACATGGCATCTCTCTGACTCCACCTTCTTTCTCACAGCATTCAGTTTAGTTTTCCTGCCTAGTTCTATTCTGCCCTTTCACAGGCCAAAACAGCAGCATCATTAACCAATGATAATAAAACATATTCATAATATACAGAGCAGAATCCCACATCATCTCCCTGTTTCTGTCTAAATAAAAAGGAAGATTTTAACTTTAACATAATAAAATTACATATACAAACAGTTATCAAGCAAGAATTGTAGATACAATATTTCTAAATATTTCTAAATAGTCTAAAGTTTCATATTTAATTTGTCTTTTGTCATAACTAAAAGAAACTATGACTACCTGTATTCAACTCCCTCAAAGTCCCCAGAAGGATATAGTAAACGGGAAGTACATTGTAAGCAACTTCCAAAACTCTAGAATTAACAGAGACATCTTGCTGCCTGTACAGTCACCCAAAGTTCTTCTATAATGTTGGGACATCCATCTTTGACTTAAAGTCCCATAGTATCTGTCAGACTTTTCCATGAAACAGGAAATTTGAGGATCTGTTCTGCTTTGTATTAGGAAAGTTCATCAATTCTATGTCCTACAGAATGTCTGGCAGACTCTTCATGAAGCAGGAACCCTGAAGGACGATCCATCTTTTGAAAAGTTTAGTAGTCACTTTTCTGTGGGTCCTGCATGTCCGGTTTAAACAGAACATCATCAAACAGTCCAGGCAATAGCAGTTTCTTGCACAAATGGCTGGCCTTGTCACCTTAATGGCAAATTCTATAATGAGTTTCTTCAATGCCATCAAAGTCTCTGAAGTAACTGGTGTTAACAGAAGGAGACATGTCTTACTGTTGAAAAAAGTCAGTTTTTAAAAACCTTTCAAACACCATATTCTGAAGGTCTTTGAAGCCTTGAAGATTATCCGTCTAACTGAAATATATCTCTATATGTCTAGAAAACCTAACATGACTACAAATGTGACTATTATAGATGGCTATCTATTAATCTATAATTTTTAATTATACATTACATCTTTAAATGATATGTATAAACCTAATACCTTAAACAAGAGTAAAAATAAACATATAACAAAATTGACCTTAAATTTGTATCAATAAACCAAAGTCCATACCAATGTAAAGTATTAATTTCTATATCATATCCTCCTTTAAATGAAAACAAACATTTATAAATAATTACTTTGGGAATTTGGGCATTGTTTCCTCCCAAATGATTCCTGCTGTATGTTGGGCAAAGTATTTTTAGGGTTCACAAAGATCTTTCAGAGGGTCTTGTTCCATCAAACCACATTAGCCTTGAAAAAAATCCACAGGTTTTTTTCTTCTGTGGAAACAAAAGCAGAACCTCTTTTCCAAAGTAACATATCCTTAGACNAATAAACCAAAGTCCATACCAATGTAAAGTATTAATTTCTATATCATATCCTCCTTTAAATGAAAACAAACATTTATAAATAATTACTTTGGGAATTTGGGCATTGTTTCCTCCCAAATGATTCCTGCTGTATGTTGGGCAAAGTATTTTTAGGGTTCACAAAGATCTTTCAGAGGGTCTTGTTCCATCAAACCACATTAGCCTTGAAAAAAATCCACAGGTTTTTTTCTTCTGTGGAAACAAAAGCAGAACCTCTTTTCCAAAGTAACATATCCTTAGACTCAAATTGTAAAGTCAAGATACCTTTAAAACACATTTGTTGGTTTATCTTAGCAGCCCCCAGAAATAAAAATATCTCTCTACAGTAAAAATAAAAACTCAAAGAAAATACAATAATATGCATAATACAGACTCTTTGTGTATATTCCAACTTTATGTGGCTTATTTTTCTTTACTCCTTTAATCTATGAGTGTCTGTACTCTTTCTTCTCTCTCATAAGCCTATGTACCATTTATCCAACACTGTGACCCATTTAAAGGGCTTTTTCTTCTGTCTGAATCTGTCTTTACTGCATATCTGTAACCATTTTCTGACTATGCACACTTTTTTAAAAGAGAAATGCTAAGCAGTCATGACTAGGACTAAGGCTGTTTTTCCTTTGGCCCCAGCCTTTCCAACAATGGTAGAGGTAAGTTTACCACCTTATGCAGCATGCTGCTCACAAAACCCATTTAAGTGCAGTACCTCTCAAAAGAGCCAGAGTCATTCATGCTACCAGCACAAACCAGGAAGCCTTCCATTAAAGAAGCCACATAGTTTGTGCCACTAATGCTGAGTCAGGAAGCCTTTTCCTAAAGGAGCCACACCTCTACTTGTGGTCAGCAAACAGAGCCCATCTGAAAAAATATAGCTACCAATTAGTTGTGCTTAACTCTGTTCTTTTATGTCTAGAAACCCTTCTCAAGATCTTTCAGGTTTTATGTGGATGTAGTTGCCACACATTAGCACCATTGGTAAACAGAGCCTGTTCTTTGATTTCACATCCACTCAGACCAGAATAATCACACAGAAATATATTAATTACAACACTGTCTGGCCAATGACTCAGGCATATTTCTAGCTAGCTCTTTAATCTTACATTAACCAATTTCTAATAATCTGCATATAGCCACGAGGTTGTGGCTTACTGGAAAGTTTCTGGGTATCTTCCTCAAGTCTACAGAACAGAAATTGTAGGTACGGCCAACCAATGACTGGTCTAGATTAAGACCCATATCATTAGTGGGAACTCACCCCCAACACTGCCTGGAGGGCCAGGACCCATAGGCAGAATAACCCAGTGACCTAGGACACTATTATTAAGTCTTCAGAAATACCAGTTTGTTTTATAAAATTAAATCTATTGTTGTGATGTCAAAGTACTTAGCTTTTTATATCACAGATTATATACTCATTACTGTGCTTAGCTAATTTAGTATTATATTTTTTTGTTGTTACTGAAAGGAATGCTCAAATGATTGTAGGCAATGTCATCTTCACCTGAAACTATGTGTTGCAAAGAATATGTTCAGAGGGACTACATTATGTTTTTTGTAAGTATTATGATAGATAGTAATTTTATTGTAGAAATAATTGCCATATGGAGTAGCATTTATTAATCTTTGTGATATGCTATGTAGGAGGAGGCTGCTTGCTCATTTGCCCAGTCACTCAGACTCCAAAAATAACGACACAGAAACTGTATTAATTAAATCACTGCTTAGCCTATTAGTTCTAAATTCTTAATGGCTAGCTTTTACATCTTAATTTAACCCATTTACAATATTTTATATTTTACCATGAGGCTTGTGACCTACCAGCAAATTTCCTGTGTGTCTGTCTCTGGCAGCAGTTCGTTGACTTCTCTCACTTTGCCTTCTTCCTCCCAGCATTCAGTCTAGTTTTCCCCATCTACCTCTGTTATGCCCTGCCATAGGCTCAAAGCAGTTTTTTATTAATCAATGGTAATCACAGCATACAGAAAGGAATCCCACATCAATGCTGTCTGGGTAGTTCCAGTTGGCCAAAGGTAGAATAATATGTGCGCATCAAGATTTATGGCAGGATGATATTAGGAACTATACTTTGTCTCCAGATGCTAGCCAGGAGAAAATGATGATGAAGTCATCTTCAAAACCAAGAGCAAGGCATAGGTAGCTATGATATAACACATCATTTTTAATTCCTTGAAAAAAGACATGAATGAGACTATGCTTTAAATAACAGCATCATTTACTTTTAAGAATAAAATTTGTGCTTTTTGGATCTTTTTCCATTGGATGCCTACCTTTCAACACTATAGTTGTTTGTCTCTTCTATGAATGGATATTTGTGAATTTTTATGGCACAACTTTTCTACAATTTTGTATCATTGTTTTTGTTTATATTCATTGGTTATATACATTATTGTATTTTACATTGACACTCTCATGTAGATTATGGCCTTTGTATTAGCTGATTTTTCATTGCTGTAATAAAACACTATGACCAGAAGCAATTTAAAGAAGAAAGAGATTGTTTGGGCTTATGATTTCAGATGGATGGAGTGTATTGTAATAAGGATGCAGACAGTGAGAAGACTTGGTAACTGAATCAGGAAGTTGAGAGATCACTTTTCAACCATAAGCACCAAGAATAAATGATGAATTTGAAATCATGTGAAGATTTAAACTCTCAAAGTCTCCTCCAGTGACATGTTCGTCCAACAAGATCACACCTTCTAAACCTCCCCCAAAGAATTCCATCAACCAGATATCACATGTCCAATTAATAGAGCCTGAGGGAGACATTGCAATCACTCACCATCAACCCTCTGCCTTTCTTTATCATTCCCTTGTATTCCCAAGTTGACTTTCACTCATTTTCATTGGCACATGTGAGAGAAAACATGTGATACCTGCCTTTCTGTGTACTTAACATATTTTCCAGTTCTAACCATCATTCTTCACATTGTAGGAATTCATTCATTTATACTTGAATACACATATAATAAAGTATTTTTCATCAAAAACAGCTGAATATTGTATAAACACAAGGAGGAAGTAAATCTATTTTTTCTCTAGTCATGCATCTGTCATCAGGTTTTTAGGAAGAATCCACATCTTAGTTACTCTGAATAGCACTACTTAATAAGGATGGAGATATTGATACCTCTTTTTATGCTGACATTATTTCCTTTGTATATATACCCAGTCATGAGATAGCCTGATTCTCACCAACAGTCCATAAAAATGTATTTCCCCTCATCTTTGTATTTACCATATTTGTTATTTTACAGAGGCCATTCTAGTGAAATAAAATTATATCTTTTCCTTGTAAGAATATTGAACTTTTTCATATGATTGTTAGTCATTTTTATTTTTTCTCTTGAAAAGTGTCCATTTGAAAGTATTCAATATATGAAGAAAGTATAAAATGGAATAATACTATTCATCTCTAAAGAAAAATAGAATATCAAGACTTTCATGAAAATGGATATATTATATTAATATTAAGGCATATCACACAATCTCAAAAAGAAAAACAAAGCAAAAACAAACACACAATCTCCCTCATATGAGGAATGTAGCCAATTACATATGGAAATATATATACAAATAAGCAAATGTACATATGGTAAATCATGTAGAAAGAGTGCAAGAAAGGCTAAACCTTAGTGGATGAGGAAGGGCTACAAACTGGTAATAAACATGAGTTATTGAATGAGGGAAGAAAGCTAATTGTGTTTATAGTTCTCACTCGGCAACAAACTTAATTTTTTGGCGGTGGGTAAGTGGAAAAATATTTGATGATCAAAGTAAAAATTCAGCTTCTGAATGCCTATTCTAACTGTGCAATTGATGTATACAGATGTAGATCTGGTTAATTTTGGTGTGTGTGATACTTTTTAGTTTCCAAGTTTTTATTGTAAAATAAATTTTAAAAATGTTTATTTTGATCATTTTTTCCATCTGCAGTAAGGAAGCAGAAAGATGAATGCTGGTGTTGATTTCATTAACCCTTTTCCCTCACTATGGACCCAACACCATTGACTAGTGACACCAACATTAGGTGAATCTTCCTTCCTCAGATAAAATTTTTTTTTCTGGAATATTGTCATAGACACATCTAGCAGTTTGTCTCTAAGCTGAATCTTAATCCTGTCCTGTTGACAACTGATATCAACCATCCCAGTGATGTTATTTATGAGCTTGACACCCAAATACATTTACTTTAAATTATAAGAAGCCAAGACTATCTCATTAAGCCTTATTTTAATCTCATAATTCAACACATACTTAGCCCATCTCCAAAATTCCCCATGGTTTTTAAAAGGTACAATATCATTCAAAGTTTCAAAATTCTTCTGAGACTTGAGATAAATCCTTGAATTTCAGAAGTTCCATTTGAACTTCTGAAAAAAATCAAGTTATAAATCTCAAACATACTGTGATACAGAGTAAATTTTCCTATCCCACAGGGATGGGATGGGGAATAACAAAGAAAGAAAGATCTGAATTAAGAATGAAAGCTAGCAAGGCAAGCAGAAAAGTTTAGGATGAAAAAACCTGTAACCAGTAGGAGTGAGCAGCTCCGGCCTTCTACTTTTTTCCATGTGGTACATAAAATATCTTTCTAATTTAGCTTTACTTCTTGTCTTTTACTTTACTCTGTGAAATCCTACATTCCTCACACCTCCAAAATCCTATGCTCTCCATAGTAACTTAAGCATCATCTTCATATCATCATGGGACTCCTTGATGGAATTCATCACTACTATACTACTATATCCTGGATTTTCTGGAACCTTTGTGTAAGTTTTCATGTCATTTTCAAAGTTGCATCTATTATACTTCCAAAAACAAAGTGCATGAATGCTGCTGCCGTGTTCTGCTGCAAACTCAGGATATAGGCTATAAGTTCTTGGACCATGATTGAATTGGCCTCTGTAGTCCTTTCACATAAATTCTGATGAAATAGTTTCCTGTGTCACTGTTTTTCAGTAAACATCCCATTAGCAACATTCTCATTCAGTTTCTCTACTTTCAAGTGAATTTATATTTTAAAAACTTAGAGGCTTTAATGTTGTCTCATCCTCATAACACTTGTTCCAGTGCAGAAATGTAAGCATTTCTTTGATGCTGATCATTTTTTATTATTACAGTTGCTTTTGTCCTCACCAGCTTGTTATCAATTAAATATTTTCACCAGACTTCTTGTTCTTCAAATCTTCTCTATTACTCTCACTATAGACTGAGTATGAGTGGTGACCAGTAAACACGACACAGCCTTGCGCTATCTTATATGGAATTCTTTGTGCCAGACAAAGTAAATTAGTTAATTGCTTTTCAATTCAGTCACCCTCAGATTCTAAGAAAAAGGACAGAAAATAAAAGCATTCTGGACAGACTATAACATGATTAACCAATAGTTGAGTTTCCAACAAATTTGTGTTCTCCTTGGAAGCATCATATATTGAATGCATACTCTCCAATTACTTGAAGCATTCTGATCTTCAACAGACCTACCAGAATTGCACATTAATCACTCTTCATAACAGTTTGCAATTTTCCTAGGAATAACTTCAAATTCTTCTACATTCCTATCACAAGCAGTTCTAAAGATTTACAAACCACATGATCAGATTTATCAAACACATAAGCCCTACTCCACAGTAGAGTTTTCTGCAAGAGCTTCTTTCTCAACAGTTCAATAAAATACCTGACACAGGCAAATTTCATTCTCCTTTTTTATTCAGTCCAGGATCCCACACATGGGCTAATGCCTCTTATTATTTACAGTAGGTCTTCTCTGATCAGTTAAACATTCTTTGAAAAACACTCTCAAACACACCCAAAGACTTGTTTCTATCATTATTTTAAACCCACTCAAGTTGGTAAAGAAGATTCACTATCATATGTTATATTTTAAACAGTAGTCACAGGTAATAAGGTGTTTCTTAACTGTTAACTATTTACTTTGCTGGGCAGAAGCTTTATAATTAGATATAATGTCATTGATCAATTATTGCTTTTATTTTTTGTCTTTGAAAGCAATGTCCAAAAAGTCAATCATTACTTGTACCAGTATATTGAACTACTTCTATAGTTTCTTACAGTAGTTTCAAAGCTTTGAATTTTACATTGTCTTTCATTCATTGGTGATGAGTTTTGTTCACAGTAAGAGAAAATGTATTTTCATTCTTCAGTATGTGTATGTAGGTTCCTCCTCACATTGTTCATAAAATTTTTCCTTTCTCCGGTGTATGCTAGACACATTCATCAAATAACATTTGTCCATAGATATGTAAATTTATTTAGGGTGTTTTACTCTAGTCTATTGTCATATGTCCATTTTTAAATGTAGAATGTTTCAGCATGCATATTCAAGGACTATTGGGTGCAGATGACAGCATAAGAAAAAAGTCACACAACCCTATTTTATACTTAAAATTAAATCTGAAAAGATTATGTAAATTAGAAATATTGTTGTAGTCATTTTGAGAATTATTTTATTTTATTTTTCATATGTATGCTTTAGAAATAATATTATCTTCCAAGATTAAAATTCAATTACATTATTTTCATCCTTCACTTTTCTTACTTTAACTTTTCCCATTTTTTCTTCTCTCTTTCCTTCAAATTCATGGTCTTTTAATTGTTAAATATTCCCCCTAAATACATAAATATAACAATTGTGTCCCTATAATGTTACTGGTATGTATATGATTTCAGGGTTGATCTTTGGATTTTGGTTATCAACTCAGGTATGCTTCCTTTGGGAAAGCCAATTTTTTTCCATTTTCATCATTCCTTAGTTACCTGGTGTTCTTTGTCAAGGGTTAGGGCACTGTGAAATTTTTCCCCCTTCTCTGATAGCATCTCTATTGGTATCATCAGTGTTTAAACAGTAATGTTTTTGAGATTTGTTGCTTTTACTTTAATTTATTTCTCAAAAACTATCTTTTCTCATTTTATATGCCAAATCCATTTCTCACTCTGTCCCCTTTTCCTGCTCCCTCCATCTTCCCCCTCTACCCTCCATCCTATCCCCCATCCACTCCTCAGAGATGGTAAGGCTTTCTGTAGGGAGTCAACAACATCTAGCACATTGCTTGGAGGCAGGACAAAGGCTCTCCCCATGGTATCTAGGCTGGGCAAGGTATTCCTCCAGAGAGATTGGATTCAAAAAGCCAGAACAAGCAGTAGGGATAAATCCTGGCCTCACTGCCAGTGGCCCTGAGGTCTGGTCCATCCATTAGACTGTCACTCACATTCAGAGGGCCTGGTTTGGTCCTTATTGAGTGAAGATTTTTTTCTTATTACTGGGAAGAAGGTGCAAATTCACAGCAGACTTCCTGATCCTCTGGCTCTTACATATTTTCTGCTCCTTCTTTGGCAATGTTACCTGTTCCTTATGCATAAGAATTTTGTTGTATAAATATAAATTGAGGAAACCCATCAAACAGTTACATGCTCTCTGCATTTTTGTTGGTTGTTATTTTTTGTAAAGGTCTCCATCTGTTACAGAGATCTTTTTGATAGAGGGTGAGTACTATACTTATTTGTGAGTAAAAGAAAAATTATTTATAATGCAGTTGGGTATTGAGTTGGTTTATAATAGTAAAGTGAAAGTACTAGGTACTCCTAATATTGTAAAGGAGTATTAGATAATCCTCCAAAATCCATGACCTCACTAGCCCCATGTATTTGGCTAGTATTCCAGCACCAGACATAGTTTTCTACTTGTTAAGTGGAGTTTAAGTTCAATTAGAGAACTGTTGGTTATTGCCAAGATGTGAATATCACTATTGTACCTTTAGGATGACCATGCCATATTGGTGGTGGTTGTAGATCATGAGTACCATAACTGGATAGAACGATGAGCAGCTTCTCTATCTTAGAAGCCTGCATGACATCTTCATGGTAACATGAAAGTTAGTTCTCAGAGAGGAGGCATTTAATTTAGATCTGGCTTGGATCTTTGATTTCTGTGTCTAAAGTACATTATCTCTTCAACAGTCAGAACTAACCTCCACCTCTGAGAGGCAAACAAGGGCAAAAGCAATAGCCTAAAATATTTTGGGAGTCACTTGGAATCCTGTATTCAATAGTTCAAAGGGAGAATTGTCATACGCCTCTTGTTTTTTCCCAATTCCCAGCTGCAAATCACTTGTAACTTATTCCTTTCTCTCACTTCCCCCACCAAAGCACCATTTTAATTTACCATATTCTGTTGTTACTGAAGGATAAATATGACTATCTTTGAATATTTGGAGTTAGATGAAAGAGGAAATGCAATGTTTTTCTTTCTGTGTCTTGGTTACCTCACCCAATATTTTTTTCTAGTTCTATCCATTTAGCTGCAATTTAGCTGATTTCATTATTTCAATGTTTTGTGCAGTTTAAAAATATCCCATAGTGTATATGTACCCAATTTTCATATCCATTCATCAGTTAGAGGACATTAAGTTGTTTCCAGTTTTTAGCATTGTGGGCAGGGTATCAAGTATCTAGAAAGTAAGATATAGAGTATTTTGGGTATAATGCTGATGAGGAATAAAGTAATATGGTAGCTATATTTTGAGCTTTTAAATCAATTTTGCACATTGATTTTCAGAGGAGTAGCTGCACCTGTCTGTAATTCCACCAAGTACAAATAAGGAATCCATTTTCAATAAACACTTTACAGAATTTCTTGTTAGGTTCTTTGTTTATCTTTGCCATTCTGACTGGCATAAGATGAAATCTCAAAGTTTGGATTATTATGTACTTAATTGCTAATGATAATGAAGGTATTTTGAGATATTCCTTAGATGCTTTTATTTCTGTTTTACAGAAATCTCTATTCAATGTATATAGCCCAATATTTACTTCAACTCTTTGTTTTCTTGACCCTTTGCTTTTGAAGTTCTTTATGTATTCTGGATACTAATCTTTGTCAGATGCATATATAGTTGCTGTTGGATAATGTTCTTTTATGCAATGCTGTGGGATAATGCTCTTGAAGATTGTAAAGATTTGTCACTTGTACTTGTTTAATAAAATGCTGATTGACCAGTAACTAGGTAGGAAGTATAGATTGGACTCCAGACTAGGAGAATTCAGGAAAGAGGAAATCAGAGACTCAGTCACAAGCCAAATACAGAGGAAGCAAGATTAGAATGGCTTGCTGAAAAGGTACCAAGACATGTGGCTAATCATAGAAAAGAATTATGCATTAATTTTGAGTTGTAAGAGTTAGTAAATAATAAGTCTGATCATGACCAACAATTTATAATTAATATAAGCATCTGTGTGTTTATTTGGAACTGAATGACTGTGGGACCAGACAGGACAGAAACTTCCATCTACAAATGGTGCTAAAATATTTGGCAAGAATTTCCACATAAAGCCTGAGAAAAATTTTAGAAAAACATTCTAGACAGATAAGTTCAGAGTCAAGCACAGTTTACTGGTAATTGTTTTTCTCCAGTAGGCTCTATTTGCTGGTGGCAAGAAGAGGTGCATCTCCTCTAAAAGGGCTCAACATTAGAGGCAAAAACCTTGCAACTCTTTTAAGAGGCTCTGCTACCAAACACTTAAATGTTGTTTATGAGCAGCCAGTATGGCTTCTTGGTGGAGGCATGGACCTAGATACTTCACAGAGTTGTGGCAATAAATGTGGCTCCCACCAGTATATCTGCCATGAACCTAACCTCTCAAGAAGCTAAGTAATGGGCAGTAGAGCCAACTGCCAAATCTACCAAAGCTGTTTTTTATCAGACAAATAACTCATGTGGTCAAAAAGAGAGAGAGATACATTAAAGAGAGATTCAGAAGAAAAAATATCTCTAAAAGGTTTATAGTGTGTTTAAAATATATGTAGGCTTGGAAGAGCAAAGAAAAAAGATATAGAAAGTCCTTAATAAAGAAAAAGTAAGAAAAAAGCCAAGAAAAGATGGAAAATACACAGTTTGGATTCTTGATGTTATTGCTGTATTTGAATTGTTTGACTGATGAGAAAAGATCAACAGCTGATAAAACACATTTGATTATAAATACTGCTGTGTTAGTCCGACCTTTATATTTTGAAGATGTCTTGACTTCAAAATTAAGTCAAAAGATATGTTACTTTGGAGAAGAGGGTTGCATTTGTTTCCACAGGAAATGAGAGGCTGTGGATTCATTTGGGTTTAAGAAAAATATATCATTGGGAAAGACCCCCAGAAAAATTTCCAATAAGAATGATGGTCAAGATGATCCAACATTTCATAGCACCTCTGTTGCAGTTTCCTCTGAGTTCTACTTTCAGAACAGCCTCAAGACTGCAGGCTGAGATGATTCAGCCTCACACAATACTCCAGTCAGGATTTGACTATAGACCTAAATTTTCTTTGTATCCCATAAGATTATCAGCACCCCCAATCAGCAAGAAGTAGCCTAGAAAACTACACCCACTTTCCCCAAAAAAATGGATTATGGATGTTTCTCTTTATTTAGAGTGTTGGTTACAAATTATTATGGATAATGGCAAAGAAAAAGGCTAAACAAAGGGGATTAGATTCAGAGTTCTTGTTTTGAAAAGAAAAAAAGGAAATGCTGTGAGATAAAGTTCTTGTACACTGTAAAGATTTTCACTCATATTGGTTTAATAAAATGCAGATTGGCCTGCAGTCAGGCAGGAAGTATAGACAGGATGACCACTACTAGGAGAATTCTAGGAAAAGGCCAGACAAAGGAAACAAAATGAGTATGACTTCCTGAGAAAAGGTCAGAAGCCATGTGGCTACATAGATAAGAATTATGGATTAATTTACATTGTAAGAGCTAGTTAGTAAAAAGCCTGAACAATCAGCCCAACAGTTTGTAATTAATAGAAATCTCTCTGTGTTTATTTAGAACTGAATGACTGTGGGACAAGAAGGGAAAGAAATTTCTGTCTATAGACAGCAAAGACTTGTTCATTTTGGTGAGCTTTCTTTTCACTCATTTTATTTCTTTAGTTGCAAGGAAGTTTTTAGTTTTCTGGGGTTGTCTCTCAAGAGTTGGACTTAGTTTCTGGAGAAATGGTACCTCATTCAAAATGGAGTTTATGCAGTATCCTTTCATACACTGTATGAGAAACAGATTATGTTTTCTTCTAGCAGTTTAGTTTTAGGATTCACACTTAGCTATAGATACATATGGAGTGATATTTTGTGCCAGGGACAGATCTAATTCCATTCTTTAATATCTGGATATCCAGATTTCTCAGCACTATTTTTTGAAGATGTTCTTTACTGCAGTGTATATTCTTGGTGTCTTTATCAAATATTAAATGACTGTAGTTGTATGCAGTAATATTTGAGTGTTCTCTTTTATTCCATTGGTCTACATACCTATGTTTATTACTATGACTTTGTAATATATCTTGAGATCTGGAATGCTAATCACTCAAGCATTGATCTTTTTGCTCAGGATTGTTTTAGCTATCCAGAGTATATTTTTTGTTCCCAAGAAATTTACAATTTATTTTTTTTCTATTTTTATGAAGTATTAGATGGAAGTTTTGAGTTTTCTCTATCCTTTTTTTCCAATTCCTAGTTGAATCATTTAGTCATTTATCTGTGCTGTTTCCAAATTTTAATGTATCATTATAAATTTCCCTCTTAAGAATGCATTTAACTTGTCCCAGAATTGTGTTTTGTTCTGTTACGATTTTAATTTAATTCTTCAATTCTCTTTTCTTTTTTTTACCCATTCATCATTCAGTAAGGAATTGTCTAATCTCCGTGAATTTGCATACACACTGGAGATTTATTTGCTGTCATTCTTAAGTTTCAATATTATTGTGGTCAGATAAGATATATCATGAAGTTATTCCAATCGTTCCAAATTTGCTAAGATTTGTTTTATGTTCCAATATGTTGTTTATTGTAGAGATACTTCTGTGTGATGCTGAGTAGAATTTATATTCTTTTGCATTTGGTTGCACTATTCTAAATACATCCATTAAGTACATTTGAAGTATAAAGTTATTTAATTCTTGTGTTTCTACATTTTCTGTTTAGATGTCTGGTCTTTTGGATAAAGTAGAATATTTAAATCATCTGCTACTAATAAATTCCCAACACAGGAAGAAAAACAATTATTTTATTTTATAAGCAGGATAGTAAACTATAGGATTAATTAATATATTTAGTTCTAATGACACTTAAAAATATTAAATAATTTAAAATGTTTGAATATTTATCAAATAGTAAGTATATGTGTATGTGCTCATTTGCGTGTGAATGTCAAATTCCAGCCCCACTCCACCAAATCACTGAAAATGGTGTTGAAGTGCTAATGATCTGGAAAATTAGAACATAAAAGGTATAAATCATGCATTTTGCAATGTCTTAAATTTACACATATTAGAAATTCATGGCAATGAAAGAATGAAGGACCATTTAGAAAGTCACTTAAGTCAGTACAAAAGAGTATTGTTTCTTTTGCATTCACTTTACAACTGCTTACAAGCAAACTGTATTCACAAAAAACTTGCAAAAGAGGAGGTGGGTATCAGGAACAATTGATATTTGCTGTTCCCCATAATTTGATTTATACATTACAATATTAGAATGCTATGACTCTAATGACTACCTTATAAAGTTATCCCATTTGCTTCAAGTACAGAAACATTGAAGAAAACATGACCAGGGTGTATATTAATAAATAATAAGATGGAGAAAGAAAAAAGTATTGATATTATTTCTAAGATAAAAATTTCTCCTTGGATCAGTCTAGGGTGGTTTATAAGATCTTTTTACTATACATTTATTTCCTTTGGTATAATATAATATAGATAGATTGTAGATAGATAGATAGACAGACAAAGAGACAGATATTTTTCTATTTTTCTTGGATGTTCTTTAGGAATTTGTAACATTTAAATAATTTGTTCATCTCACAAAGATGGTACATTGTATAAAAGTATCGATAATATGTATTTGTTATAGTATTAATCTCTGAAAGTCTGTAGCAATATTTCTTTTCCTGTTCTTATACTGTTAAGCTTTTAATCTTGAGTTCAATTTTTTTCTACTTTATTTCATTATTTTTCTCTTTTTTTGCTTGCAATGCTCTCTTTTTATATTTCCTACACTGTAAACTTAGATCACTGATTTGTCATGTTTTTTAATATGGTATAGGCATTTAAATGTATGCACTCTGGCGAATTGGTGTGGTAGTTTGAAAAAAAATGGCCCCGATAGGAAGTGGTACTATCAAGAGGTATCACTTTGTAGGATTACATGTGGCCTTGTTAGAGGAATTTTGTCACTGTGGGGTTGGGCTTTGAGGTCTCCTATGCTCAAGTTCCATGTAATGTGACACATAGTTGCTTCTGCTGCCTGTGGATTAAAATGTAGAACTATCAGCTCCTTCTCCAGCACTTGTTTGCCTGTAAGCCTCTGTGTTTTCCACCATTCTAATAATAGACTAATCTTCTGAAATTATAAGCCAGCCCCAATTAMGTATTTTCTTGTAGAAGAGTTGCCTTGGTCATGGTGTCTTTTCACAACAATAGAAACCCTAAGATAGATGGGCATGTTCCAGTTGAAGACAAAACATCCAACAATATTTAAGACCATATGGCCAGACTTGCACAGCT
>LOJH01027794.1:5521-17950 GCA_001685095.1 Ellobius talpinus
GAAAAAGACAAGATCTCCTGAGTAAATTGGGAGCATGGGGACCATGGGAGAAGGAGAAAGAGAAGAGGAGAGGAAGGGAAGGGAGCAGAGAAAAAATATATAGCTCAATAAAATCAATAAAAAAGTTCTTTCTTTCATATGTAATGTCTTAATGTGTAAGTTAAATTTATTTCAGCTTCTAATAACATGAATGATATAATATTTCTGCATTTTATCTTCACTTCTCATCTTCAATTAGCAACCCTGCATGAGCTGGCCTTGTCATTGCCCTCTGTTAATCATTTCAGCAAACAGGGTGATGGCACAGGGACCATCTTCTCCATGTGATTGATTATCCATTACATCCTCAATTAAACAATAGCCAGCTTCAATGTCAGAGAGAGGAACCTAACTGACTAAGAAAGTAAGAGAGCAAGCTGCAGAGCAAGAAGGAAAACCCCTTTTAAATGATGATTGGCTAGTTACGCTTGGAATTATTTAAGGTTAGATGTAATCACTGAGAGATTATCCTTCCCTATTATTTCCTGTGAGAAAAGGAAAGGCTATGTCACATGCAAATTTGTATGATCTGCAGGTCTAATATATATATATATATATGTGTGTGTGTACATATATATATATATATATACATTCACACTCACATATATATCAATGAGAAAAATGTATTTATTTGTACTAGCTTTTCTTTAATTTTTCTTCACATGAAGTGCTATGGATCAGGCTTTGTACTACAGGCATTCTAAGTACTTATTTCCCGTGGGACACTGTATAAATTTCCTCCATTTGTCTTTTATTTAACAAATGTAGATCATTTTTACTTGTTTTTAAATATGCAACAAATACAAAAGTAAGAAAATTTTAGTCTTTATGTAAACAATTGTTAACAGGTATGTAACCTTATTTTTTATATTTCCTCGGTAATATAGCCTATGAAATGCTTAGTAGTTATTTAAATAAATAAAATATTTCTTCATTTCCACTTAGTAAATGATAGGACTCCTAATTCTTTTTTTTTGGTCATTCTGAGGTCATAAAAATTTTCTTCAAAAATTCTAAATCCATGGGGTAAGGGAGAGTACTGTGTCCATGTATGTAAGCCTGCACACAAACAAACATGCATGCCTACAAACATCAACACACAAGGATAATAATTCTGTACTTGACCTCGCAAAGTATCAATTTTTACTATACTAGAATATCACATTTTTCTCAACATTCTCTTTTTGTCAGCTGATACATTTGGAAACATCCCGTTTCCGGGGATGTTTTATGAAAACATCTGAAAGCTTATGAAAGCTTTCAGAAAAAAATTGCACTAGCTCTGAAATGGTTCCGGTATCATCTACCTATTGTGCATTCAATGTGCAACACTTTAAACACAGAATTCTTTCAGAAATATACACACCGGTGTCTATGCCACATCACATAGTAAGCTCAAAGTGAAAATTGAAGCCTAGGTCTCGTTAATACCAACTCTATCCACTGCAAAATACTCTATTTATTCTCAGTCACTGTTTACATTTTTATTGAACTTTTTGAGCAAAAAATCTCCATCTATTTCCTTTAAATTATTCAAATTTGTTACAGAATACAGACAAATGATGTATCTGTATAACATTTTGCAGAAAAACCTCTTTAAATAAAGTTTAAGTAGACTGGGTCTAGTGCAATTTTCGAACTAACAGTTAAGCAATGCAAAACAAATGATTCATAAGCATACAAGTTCTTGATTTTGTATTTTAAGATCATAACCTGTGGGCCAAAGAATAAAACTATATGCAAAATATTTTAAATAAAGCTAAAATATAATTTAAAATTCTGAGTATTCATCATGGCAGTAAATTCTTCATGAACAAAACTATTTTACTAAAATACAGATAGATCACTGACTGATTCAGATCGAACTTGGCATTTGAAAGAATTATTTCACTACATGTTGCCCAAGAGTGCCTTTTATACTCCATTTTTAAAAACTTCTCTCATCATTGAGTCCATAAAATAACTCAACTCTCTACCATAGATTTTATGAGGAACTGTCTCCAAAGAATATCCTTCAGATTGACCAGCGTTAATATCTGTCAATTTTGAGGCTTATTTTGTTTCATTTTAAGATGGATTGTATCTGCATGAAATTCTTGAAAATATACAGGGAGTAGGTAACAAATTAGCAGACCACTTGGAAAGGCTGTGTGCATTTGTGTCACAGCTGCCTGTGCTGAGCAGCCCTATAACACAGTCCAGTAAAAATAAATCAAAAGTGACACAGCTAATTCAAGGAAAGGTGCCAGCATACACTATGTAATCCCCTGTTTTGCTGACTTGCACAGAATGAACATCAGTTTGTAATGATGCATTATGACATGAAATAGCAGGGGTAAGGGGCAAGCACAGACTGAAATCTTTTCAGGAGCATTTATGAAAGATTCAGAGGCACTCAAGGCTCTTTTTTTGCTGGTCTAAGCATGAATCTGTTTAACAGCTCAATTTACAAAGCTATTGCTCAAGAAAGGAATGAAAAAAGGGACAACATGTTCTAAGAAATCCATATAAGTGAGAAATTAGCAATTTTCAGTTTTATGTAGTGAAGATGTTTGTTTCTCCAATGCAATTCAGTGCCTTTTGAGAAAATGAATAAAAATGTCTTCTTCGTTAAACAGATAAAAGAATTGCTAGCATAATATTCTTGTGTGTAAAAGATAGAATACTCTTTCATAGTCCTGAACTATATAAGATAGTAATATGCTTATTTTTCATTTTCTTTTAGTAACAGAAAATTATTTTAAAATGTCAATGCGATTTAAATATATGTGGTACCTTAAGACAGTGAAAAAACTGTCAAACCACCATAAACCAATACTAATCAGTAATAAAACACTACATGCATGGATAACATTGAAATCACCTCAAGACAAATTTCAGAATGGCCAAAACCATACCAGATTTCTAAATTTAGGTTACTTTAGTTCATAAGTTCATAAACACAAAGAGCCTGATTCAAAGTTGCCATTTAAATTCTCAAGTTAGAAAAATTTAAACTGGACTCATTATTTTAAGATAGCTACAACATAATTAATTTTAGGTGCTATCTTTGGGTTTGTTCAGGACTATAAAGGGAATGTAAAATAGCTCTTCAATTATAGACATACATGGAACACCATAGATTTTTTTTTAAAGCTAAATGTCTTAGCAACTAGATTTCTTTAAATTAAAAAAAGAGTGGGTCTGGGGGAGGTGGAGGACTGGGGAACAAATAAAGGAGTGGAAAGAGGGGAAACTGTGGTCAGGATGTATTTCTTGAGAGGAGAATCTATTTTAAAATAAAAAATGTAAAAGCTAGGTTGTAACATAATTGCATTATTTTTCCTTCCCTACAAACCCTCTATGCAGATTACCACTCACATTATCTTTCAAATTAAAAATTCATTTTCTTGAATTGTTGTTACATATGTGTGCATACATGCACACATTCATTTAATATATCTATATATGTATCTCTATATATCTGATAATAATCTCATTTGTTTATATTGTCATGCATTAAATCATTACCAAGTTCTTTTATAAAAGAAAACAATTAAATGGTGCTTATTTACAGTTTCAGAGGGCTAATCCTTGACCATCATGATGGGAAGCATTCCAGCAGGCAGACTGACAATGTTCTGGAGTAGGAGCTAAGAGTTTGCTTCTTGATCTGAATGCAGATACATTCTTGACCTGACATTAGTTTTTGAAACCTCAAAGTCCAGCTTCAATGATATACCTTTTTCAAACAAGACCATATCTACTAGTACCTCCGAAATTGCAAGCAAACTTTCAAAGTACATAATATATACATTAATATACATATATTTCCTGCATTCCCCACCACTACCACCACACACAGAGCTGCCCATTTGGTATCTGCTAATCAATTAGAGTGCTTTTCCCTGCAAAATACTGTTTCTCCTATTCTCAGAATTTCTTAAATGATTGTACTTCTTTGTCTAGGCCTGAGACCTCAAGATCTTTCTCTGAATCATGTTAGCATGATATTTGTTCATATCGTGATAAGGCAATAGTAATGTTTAGAGTGTATGGCTGTTGTTTCTGATATTTCTAGGAGATACAATCTCAAAGAAAATTCCTCGTTTTTCTGCCTTTTACAAACTTTCTGCCATGCCTTCTTTTATTGTAACACAACAATAGATGCAGAAGTTAATTATGGTTGTTTTTCATTAATGCTGTTGTTAAACATTATTGAAATCTGCATCTCTTGTGTATGATGTCACAGCCTCTGTGAATTAATAGGTGTATTGACTGTTGTGTCTAGAAGAGCCTGTTTCTTTATAGTAATTCTCCATTTTTGGCTCTTAAAACCTTTATGTCTACTCTTCCACGTAGATACCTGAGCCTTTAGATGAAGAATTTGAAAAAAATCCCAGTTATGACTTAATGCTCCAAAATTTTTATTCATGAATATTTTTGGTTTTTGATCTGTGTTAATTACCATCTGCCTCATGAAGCAGCTTCTCAGATGAGGGATGAATTTTTATGCAGTGATATGTAGTTATAGTAATATATCATTAGGAATGATTTTATTGCTGTGGTCCTTTAGGAAAACAATATTAGTAGATTTTCTTCAGAGACCATGACCTTTTGCATCTCAGGTTCTTGGACCTTTTAGACTTGCCAGGTATCTTGTCTATCACATGTGGTGGGCCTTTAATCCCATACAATAGTGACTGGTTACTCCAATAACATTTGATTTATTTGTGATTGGTACCATTGGGAAATGGAATATAAGTTTTCTCCAATGGAATGTCATTGTATCAGTCACATTCCAGTACAGACACCATGGCCAGGAGTAGTTGGCTAGCTCAAAATGCATTCCATTCATTTTTGTGCACTTTGTTTGGTATTTTTGTCCTTTCTGTCCTTTGTTTTAATTATTTTGTTTGTTTGATTATTTTTGAGGAGGGAGAGAGCGAGCGAGCATGAAGTTATGAATATAGGTGCATAGGGAGGTAGGGGAGATCTGGGAGAAGTCTGGGTAATGGAGAGAATATAATCAAAACATATTGTTTAAATATTTAATGGGAAGATTAAAATCAGCAATTGGCAGAGTTCAAAGAGTGTGGTCTCACATTCTAGTACGGAGATGTTGTTATGATTTCAAAAAATAAAATTCGGTGTATTTCAGATCGAAGACTCTAGACCTCTGTAGTTTAATTTCATGAGAAAGCATTGTCCCAGTAAATGAAAAGAGCATGCATTTTGAGCATTGATATATAAAATGCACACGAAGGGACTAATGCAGGCTTTACTTTCTGTTTGTGAACTTATACATAGATAAAGGCTTAAAAGGAAAAAAATGTGTGACATTTCCTGGATGAGTGTTCAGAATTCAAAACATTTGAAAAAGCATCTTAAAATTGCAAAGGGATGGAGAAAAATACTATCCATTCCTTATTAACAGTTGATTCAGTAACTTATGCAGACAGTCATGTTCAGACTTACATGACGTTAAATGACCAGTGCCCAAATGTGTATGTTAAATGTCAATTATTCCTTTATTTTCAGTCTTTACCAGGCTTCTACAGTCTTATTTGATTTGAATATTTAACAGTAATTTGATGAGAAAATTTTAACATGATAGAAAGTAGAAACTGCTTTTTCTTACTTCAGTTTAAGATGCTTTTTATTTGAAAGCAGATTCAAGCAAACCTGTATTTAACAACTTGAAGGTAAGTGCACTGTGAAAAAATTGATGTAAAACATAGAGCATCTCCTTCAAAGAACTCATAAAGCCACACCTTGGTGCTTGCACTGGTCTCAGCTAATCAATGTGAATAAAAACAGTACATGTTAATTTCACTCAGGATTCATAACCACTGAAACAATGAGACATAATTTTGAAAACCAGAGGCAGTTCATTTTGCTGATATTGTCAGGTGGTATTACTGGAGAGAAAGCACCACTATCTTTATTCTAGGGCAAGTACAAAAATAGATGTCAGAGTTAAGCACTAAATAGTTTCTGTGATTATATGAATTGCTAGATTTATACCTTGATGCATTGAAATATGTCTTTGTCAAGACTTCAAATTCCTTTATCCTATCCTCCATTTATATTTTGCATTTTGAATCATCATCTAAAAAAGAAAACCAATGCACATTAAAGAGACATTAGAGAATAAAAATATATGCTACATATACATAACACTGAGTACTACTTTTATATGGCCTAAGTAAAAGTAAAATTGTTTTGTTTTCCAATTTGCAAATTTTACTTTGAATTTAGCTTCCAAGTGACAAAGTCATTGACCATTTGTGTTTATAGCTAAGCAATGTACTGGAAAGAAGATAACTCAGCATATTCAAGGAATTGAGGTGACTCAAAAATGCTGAAAATTCAGCAGTAAGCTCTGGTCATCATTGCAATCATTTTAATTTGTGTCATCCAGGTAGTGACTACTTATTAGAGAAGACATGTGTCAACATTACTTTTAAAAAGTGAAACTCTTAATGACAGAAGAGTAAATTAAACATTTCCTTAAATTTTAGATTTTTATCTAAGAATCAGTGACCTTCCTGGCTCAATATCCTGAGTGCTGTGATTACTGGCAGGTGTCACCAAGACTGGCTTGATTATCATTTTTTATATTATGATGATTCTATTGTAATCTTTTCCACATCACTAAATGTAAATAATTTATTATATGCACATATAACTTATATATTGTATATATTATATAAATATATGCAAGTTAAAGAGAAAAACATGGATCTTAAGAACAGAAGATAAAAAGAATCGGTGTGTGGAACATGGCAAAGAGAGGCAAAGAGATTGAGTTACAACCTCATAATAGTGCACCAACAGAGGATCCACAATCTGGAAGAAATGTGAATCTGCTACAACCTACTCACACCATGGGCTTCACAACTTTACCATAGACATACACAGGAATGAGGAATTTAGGATAACTTCAGGAAGAAGGCACTGTATGTTATTCCCTTTAAGTTTGCTCCTTATAAAAGCAGTGAACTGAATTAAACTAGTAGAAAAAAATAATATGTATTAAACATGAAATGAGCATGGAGAACTTGTTCTTCAGTCTCATTCAACTACAATAAATGATGCATTTTTGCAGGACTAACTAAATATCGAGCCAGATACATCCCACTCTTGCAGTATTTTTATCAACTGGCAGCTACATACAGTTACAAAGTTAAAAAGTAACAGATATGGTTACAATACTTTGATGATCATAATATCCAAACCCAAAAAATTCTTTCTTGTCTATAAGATATGCTTTTCTACAGTTCCGGATACTACAAGAGGGACCCATGTCTCAATCTCTTTATAAAAGATAGACTTTAATAAGTCACTCTTCTACCATAAGCTCCTGGGTGTGGTAAAGATGGATCTATCTATCCTATTTTTCTTGTTGCATCTTCCCCCATTGGGACATACAGAGTCCTGACATTTATTCTGTATGCTCGGTGTGCAGGGAAATTACTATCATGAGTTGTTTCTATGTGTATTTTTGAGGCTTTTTCCCTAGTCTATGTATGCATGCCTCCTCTCCCTTCCAGATATGTGAGACATGGTTAGTGTTCCAAGGGCTGTTTTCTCATATGTACCTAATTGTCTCTATTGAGTCAGAAAAGCTCGTAGGATTAGGAGTTGTAGTTAGTAATTCTGAGTCAGAAAAGCTCCTAGGATTAGGAGTAGTAGTTGCTAATTCCAGGTAAGAGATTTGAAAATCATTAGCCCCCTTCTAATTAATAATGCATAATAATTTATGGGAAAAATGGTTGGGAAAGAAGAGAGATTCCTGGGGAAATTACAGCTGTTGCATGTGTGTTGACAAAGTAAAGCTAGAAAACTGCCCAAAGAATAACCAATTTATTGAGAGAGAAAAGAGGCAGCAAGCTGCATGAATTTTGCAAATTCCTACACGGTCCTGTGAACTAACTACCTGGCCTTGCCAAGTGAGAGTCTGTTTCCATGGGTGCCTTGTCCCAAGAAACCTGTTGGACAGGTAGTCTTATGCTGATCCAAGGCTAGGCTGCATGGCTCCTGACAAAGTGAAAAGATGACAATTTAGTAAGAATTTTGTTCATGTGGACATTTAGGAGAATATAATACTCATATTCGGTATTGTGTTCTGAGGATGTATGACTTAGCCAGTCACATATTTTTGGCTCAGTTAATGTTACCTGTCATTCTGTAGAGCAGTTCAGAAATGGAATACTTCTGCAAAATTTGTGTCACTGTTGCAACACTGGGCATCTCTTGCCAGGATAATCATTATTTTCTCATTCAGGACTCCCAGCTGATTCAGAATAATGATTCCTTTTTCTTCTAGCCGTGTTTAGAGGACTTTCCAGCAAGAAAAATTTAAGGAAGTGTGGATTATGATTCCAGGTCAGAATAAACTTGATTTCTCTATGTTCTGTGACACAATCACGTGGTAGCAGCAACAGTAGGTTCATACTATCAAGGTATGGAGGGTAAAAATGATGGCAATAGCCTATACTGCTTGTTGGGTATATGGTACTCCACTGTTAAAAATTCAAGAGTTATTCCATACTGGGCATTAGCGTTTTTATTTAATGGTCTATGGTATCTGTGGAAGCACTGCTCCACTGTTCATTCTCATAATGTTGTGAGACACAAACCTGCACACACAAAAAAAATGAGAGAGAGAATCTTCTATAGTAGGAGGCTTCTATATGGTTTTGTAAAAAAAAACATTAATGATATTTATACCTCTTCATGTTTCTTCTCTACCTTGCCCTCCTATTTTTAGCCTAAATAATCCTTCCTGTTTTGCTATTACCATTCCCCCTTCATATCAACTGTATTTATTCCATTCTCCTTTCCTTGGACCCTCCTCACATCTTTCCTATTATTCCTTTCATTTCTAGCAGTGCTACAATTTAAGCACAGATGTCAAGGACTTGAAGTAGTCAACACATATGAGAATGTACAAATGAATTCTAGCCATGCATTATCTCATTCAGAAAGGTTATTTAGAAATGTTTCTATTTACTTAAAATATTGCTTTAATGGATATTTACAGATGAATATTCCATTGTGTACATACAGTAAATTTGCATCCATTAATCATTTGTTGGGCATCTAAGAAATCATTTTATCTCATAGATATTGTCAACTTAGCATCAATGAACATGGATGAGCAAGCATATCTGTAGTAGGAATGATAAAGCATTGCCAATTGTAAATACATGTCTAGCTGTTTAAGAATCTACCCACTGATTTACATAGTGACTGCAACAATTTGAATTCCCGCTAGAAGTCATGTCAGTAATTTTTTTTTTAGCTTACATATATGAGGATAGCCATTGTGACTGGGGTAAGATGAAATATTTAAATAGTTTTAATTTACAAGACTCTGGTGGGCAAGTATATTAAATATGTTCAGTATTTCTCCATTTGAGAACATCTTGTTTGATTTAAATACCTTCATTTTAATAACTGTATAAAAGATAAGGTTTCTCTGTGTAGCTCTGGCTGTCCTGCAACTAATTCTATAGATCAGCGTGGGCTGAAACTTGGGGATACACCTGATTCTCTACCTGGCAAGTGCTGGGATAAAGGTGTGCACTACTGCCTCTGTCTCCATTTCCCAAATTTTTAACTAGATTGACTGTTTCCTTATTTTTGTTTTTGTGGGTTTTTTGTTGATTTTAAATTTTTATTGGAGTGCTTTAGACACAGCCTTATGTCGGAGGTATAGCTGGTAATGGTTTCCCTATTTTTAAACAAAACCTAGTCAAAATAGCCTTATATAATATATATATTTCATATGTATATGTATATTTGCTCATTCA
This sequence comes from Ellobius talpinus, assembly GCA_001685095.1. NCBI lineage: Eukaryota > Metazoa > Chordata > Mammalia > Rodentia > Cricetidae > Ellobius > Ellobius talpinus. The sequence goes on from LOJH01027794.1 coordinate 15,361, forward strand.
TACAGAATATGAGAGGAATTAAGAGACTTGTATAGTAAAAAAATAAAGAAACCAAAGAAAGAAATTGAAGATGATACCAGAAAATGTAATGAGCTCCCCTATTAGTAGATTAGTACTGTGGAACAATGGTCTTGTACCCTGTAAAGAATTGTCACTTTTATTGGTTTAAGAAAATGTTAATTGGCCAGTGGCCAGGCAGGAAGTATAGGCAGGGTGACCAAAATAGGAGACTTCTGGGAATAGGATAGGCTCAGTCTGCAGTTGTCACCCAAGCACAGAGGAAACAAGATGAGAATGCCACACTAATAAAAGGCGCCAAGCCACATGGCTATCACAGACAAGAATTATGGGTTAATTTAAGATGTAAGAATTAATTAATAAAACCCTGAGCTAATAGGACAACTGGTTTATAACTAACACAGGCCTCTGTGTGCTTCTTTGGAACTGAACAATTGCTGGATTGGGTGTGACAGAAACCTCTGCCAACAGATTAGTAGGCTCAATATCATGAAAATGGCCCTTCTAGCAAAACAGTCTGTAGATTCAGTGCAATTCCCATCAAAATGTGCACTAGCTTCATCTTCGTTGCACTGGTAAAACACCATGACCAAAGTAACATATGGACCAGAGAGTTTGTCTTGTTTCATGTTTCCAGAGTGTTGCAGTCCTTAATGGTGACAGGCATTGGAGCAGGAACAAATTGCTGAAAGATAACATCTTGAAACACAAGCACAAAGCAGAAAGAGAAATGAAAGTTAACAGGCTTTTTACTTTCAAGGCTTGACTCCATTCATTTACTTTTTCCAGAAAAAGGCTGCACCACCTAAAACGTACCAAGCAGAACCACTAACAGGGGACAAAGTATTCAAATTCACAGGGTTGTAGGGGACATTTCTCACTCAAACTACCAATAGATTCCAATGCAGTTCTTCATAAAGAGTGAAAAATAATTTCAAAATTGATATGAGAACACAAAGGACTCAGGATGTCAAAAAATAAAATTAAAAAAGAGTCCCTAACAACAAAAGCACTGCTGTATCGCCATTCAATACTTTAAGTTACACTACAGAGCTGAAATAACAAACATAGCACAGGAGTAGCATGAAGCAGAATGAACAAGCAATAGAATAGAACCTGAGCAACCAGAATGAAGGGCAGGTTCTTAGTAGTCACTTGCATTTTTGCAAAAAAGCCAGTAATAAACACTTGAGAAAATAAAAAAATGGTTCAATTTGATAGGCACATTTATAATAATCAATATATATCATCACCTAATGCTGAATCTCAGCATTCAATATATCAGGTCTTCAACATAAGATCAGAAACTCTGGATATAGTAGAGGAGGAAGAAGAGAATGTGCCTTAATTTATAAGCACAGTAACAGACTTTCTGAACAGGACTACAATAATGGAGGCATGAAGAGCAATAATTAATGATTGGGACCTTTTAGAGCTAAAAATAAAACTTCTGTACAACAAAGGACACCAATATTTGAGTCAAAACCCACCTTACAGAATGGGGGGGAGTTTTTAACTAGCTTCTCTCATCTATTCAGCCTTGTCTCCCTGAAGAAAGTTCCATAGAAACCATGTTCATTGTTGTTCTATTTATAATATCCAAAAACTGGAAGCAACTTTGATATCCCTCAAGAGAAGATAGATAAAGAATCTATGGTATATTTAAACAGGGGAGTATCATCCAGTTGTTATAAAAATAGCATCATGAAATTTGCATACAAGTGAGTGGAATTAGAAGCATCATCTTAGGTGAGGTATCCTGGAGCCAGAAAGATAAAATATGATGAGTATTCACCTCTATATACATTTTTTGGAGATTCCTTTGTGAAGTGTATGTTAGTGATTGTCCTTTCTAAATTTCTAACATTCAACCTCACCATGATAATAAACCAGTCTTTTTTATCTATTCATTTTATACTATTTTATCTATCTATCTATCTATCTAATGTCTGTCTGCCAATATGGAATCTATCCCTATTTGTCTCTCATAAGAGAATAAACAGATTTCTAAGATATAATAATATAATATGATATGATATATGATAACACATATGAATAGGCCAAAACAAACAAACAGAAGGAAAAGAGTTAAAGAAAAGACTCAAGAAAAAACTCTGACACAAAGACCAGCTCATTTTCACTCTGGATTCTGTAAAAAATTTTAAACAGAAAGCAATAATATATGTGTAAAGTATTTATAGAATAGAAAGAGAGACAAAAGGTGTGTTTTTCATATATATATACAAAATAAGATATGTAAAATATTTGTTTATTAAAAATTTTCACCTCCTCCCCTCCTCCCACTCCCTCTCCAGTCTAAGAGAAGTCAGGGTGCCCTGCCCTGTGGGAAGTCCAAGGCCCTCCCCCCTCCATCCAGGTCTAGGAAGGTAAGCATCTCAAAAAGCCAGCACATGCAGTAGAATCAAAACCCAGAGCCATTATCATTGACTTCTCAGTCAGCCCTCGTTGTCAGCCACATTCAGAGAGTCCTGTCTGATCACATGCTCGTTCAGTCCCTGTCCAGCTGGCCTTGGTGAGCTCTCATTAGATCAGTCACACCATCTCAGTGGGT
>LOJH01027795.1:0-17950 GCA_001685095.1 Ellobius talpinus
AGAAGCAAGATGTGACTGCCTCGCCAAATAAGGTACCGAGCCACGTGGCTAACACAGACATGAATAATGGGCTAATATAAGTTATAAGCATTAATAAGAAGTCGGAGCTACTAGGCCAATCAGTTTCTAACTAATGTAGACCTCTGTGTGATTTCATTGGGACTTAAAGACTACAGGAACTGGGCAGGACAGAAAGCTCAGTCAACAAGATTTTGACAGAGGTCAGGCAAATCTTTCTTTACTTGTTTTTTGTTTTGTTTATGGTTTTGGTAATTAGCCTTAGAGCCTGGTTCATGCTGGACAAATACTGTGCCTCTAAGCTATGTCTCCAGCCACCCCCAGGCCATTTGTTTTGAGAGACAGGCTCATTAAGTTGCCCAGGCTGTCTCTGAGCTGGAGAACTTAATCCTCCTGCCCTGGTCTCCTGAGTGTGAGACTGTGGGCCTGGACCACCAGCTCTGGCTGCACTTGTTCACACCAAGTGGAAAACAAATAGTAGTTGAAGCTCATCTCAAGCCATCAGGGACCTAATATTCTGAAAGCTCTAGATCCATCGGGTGCAAATCCCTGTGTAGTTGGAGGAAACGTCAGTGTCAAGATTACAGGTGCGAAAGTGTAACTCTCACAGAGATGTAATTGCTGCTCCCTGAAGTACAAAACAAGAGAATGCAGCAATTAGAACTGTCATTATGCACTTTCTCCGACTCTGATGATAATACTAGCTAGCTTTAAATATATTTTTGACCTTTACTTTGGTATGATTATTAAATTTTTAGAATGAACCCAAATTGATTTCTTTTTCTTCTTTTTCTTTTTTCTTTTTTTACATTTAGAATGCCTTAAAATAACAGGTCTAGGTCTACTCGACAGACAGACAAAGACCCAGAGTAATAAAATTATCTTTAGAGTTTAATTTTTTCCCAAAGACATGGACACAGATAATTTTTGAATTTTCTGAAATCATCTAGTAATAAAAGATATGCCAATAATTTATTGGACTCTGATTAAAGTAGATTATTTAAGGGAAGGCTTTTAAAACTACCTTCTCCCAATCTGTACCTCACTTGAAGACCTGAGGTCAATTACCAGCAGGTAATCTATTACACTACTTCCTGGCCTTCGCTTCAAGCTCTTGCCTTGAGTTCCTGCCGCGCTTCCCTAGAAGGGCTGTAACATGGAATACCCCTTCTCCCCCAGCCCAGGCTGGTTTGGGTCGCTCTTTCATCAAACCAATGAAAGGAAAATTGCACCCCCTGCCTCAGACACAAACTCAAGAGCTGCTGAGGAAGAGGCCTGGTGACATCAGCTTCAGGCCATCACATGCGTGCACATGCGCACAGGCTATCACATGCACGCACATGCGCACAGGCCCCCACACATCCAAGCCTGCGTTCACGCAGCATACGCATGGAAAAGGGAGAGGCAAAAAAAATGAGCAATCCAGTATACATCAGAAACTTGATTTTTCACTAGGTTTGAGGAGCTGAAGATAGAAGCAAAGAGAAGTAAGGCCTTACTGTTGTGCCATTAACATAAGCAGACGGGCAAACCTAAAGGAAATTGTTCCACCTTGTGACAAACAAGAATTGCCAACAAATTTTCTGTCATAGAAGAAGAAAGTTATTTTGTAAAAGAAGGCTTGAAAAACCCATTTACTTTAGGGATTCATTATGAGAAAGTTCAAGTTAGCCTGAAGGAATGGATTGATCTGGCTTATGCTCAACCATTTCTCAACATTCGCCCCGTTAACCAACTTCCCGCAGCGTCTGTCACCGCCCTCTTTGTGTGCTGGCAGGAGAGCTTGGAATCCTGCCTTAAGCTCCACGCTGTGTTGGTAGGCGCAAATCAAGTAGAAAATCAAGACTCTGCAGTCAGGCCCCAGAGTCCACTCATGTGGACATGGGACCTGATACTAGAGAAGGCTATGAAGATGCTATTGGACTCAACACTCCTGTAGCCAGAAAGATTACAAGCCCTTCCCAAGGGTTCCCCTTTCCTTGAAATCCAGAAGCTGCAGATACTTTTCAAAAGACTGAGGGTGTCTGTTTGCAGAGGTCATTCCTGCTAGTATGACACCTTGAGAAACCAGAGTGTTGCAAAGGCTGCCTCTCTCCCAAACATATTTATAGAAATTAACGTCTGCACACACACTCGACCAGCAGTTCATAGGAGCTTAAAATAGTGGGGTCAAGCTCAGGTCACAGCTGAGTGAAGGCTTAAGTTGTGGGGTTGGTTGTTTCTTCCAATCTGCTCTGACAGTGCAAAGAATTACCTCACGCTGCAGTGTTTTGGAAACAACTAAAGAGTTGGCACTTGCTGGTTTAGGTTGCTTAAAATTATACTTCTTAAAAACATTAATACAGAATGATTTAAGTGCCTGCTCGTGTCGTGGTGGTGTGGACAATATTCTGAATTCATTTAAGTCTTTCTGTGGTGCTAAGACTCTGTGCTAGCTTTCTGTGACCTGTAGAGACCAGGTCAGGGGGCATTCCACTTTTAAAGCGCTGGCTCTCCCTCTCTTGGATCCTGGGTGGGGATGTGGGCAAATATGCTGGATGAGGATTGGTGCAATGGCTGTGTTCATACAAAAACTTCACCCTCGTAGAGAAACACCCTCCTGGTCATCCATGGCCCCATTTGGCCAAGCCATGTTCAAAACAACAGCACAAATTAAGAAGTCCCTGTATAAGAGATTCCTAATGTCCCCGAGGGAAGGAAGGGAGATCTTTCAACTAACATTCACACACACACACACACACACACATACACAGACACACATACACACACGCATGCACACACTATTTCAAGGAGCTAATTGAACTCACAGAGCAAGGTTTGGTGGAGGTGGGAGGCAGGATGAGATTGTCATTATGAAGCTGCCGGGATGGTTGGAATAGAGATGCACCAGAATATATTGGTAGCTTTTGGCTGGACCCTGGATAATGGGGCCGGGGGTAGGGGGACTGAATAGGACAGATTGTGCTGGCTGGTTTTCTGTCAACTTGACACAAGCTAAAGTCATCTGAAAGGAGGGACCCTCAATTAAGAAAATGCCTCTACAAGATGGGGCTGCACACAAACCTCTCGGATATTTTCTTAATTAGTGATGAATGGGGTAGGGCTCAGTCTAGTGTGTGTGGGGGGGGTCATGTCGTCATGTCACTCTTGGACAGGTGGTCCTAGGTTCTATAAGAAAGCAGGCTGAGTAAGCCATGGTGAGCAAGCCAATAAGCAGCGCCTCTCCATGGCCTCTGCATCTGCCTCTGCTTCCTGGTTCCTGCCCTGTTTGAGTTCCTGTCCTGAGTTCCTTTGATGATGAACAGTGCTGTGGAAGCACAAACCACATAAACCCTTTCCTCTCCAGCTTGCTTCTTGGCCCTGATATTTCATCACAGTAATAGAATCCTAACGAAGACAGCATGTCTGAGGGATGCCTAGCTAGGCCTTCCATTTTTGTGGTAGAATCCTGATCGCAGATGCTTGGAGGCAAACCAGAAAGAAAGATGTTAATATCCAAAGGCATTATTACCAAAGGAAGGGTTTTTTGGGGGACTGGTAACTTCCTCTTCCCCTCTGCTCTGAGGTGACATAATCCATGTATGTCATTCATATTGACTCCCAGCTTGACAGCTAAGCCTCTGGGCATATCTGTGATGGAGTCTGTAGACTGAATTAATGGAGGTGAAATGACCCATTCTAAGCAGCCCGCACCTTCCATGTGTTACGGCCACAGACTAAAGAGAAGAGAAAGGTAAGCACCGAAGCTTCCATCACTCTCTGCTGTGCCTGCAGTGAGACAGGACCAGCCACCTCGCTCCACTGGCGTGACTCATCTCCCATGGTAGGCCCTACCCTCAAACTGTGAGCCAGCATATATTCTCCTTATGTTAGTTGTTTGTTCCAAGTATTCGTCATAGCTGCGGGAGTAACTGATGCCTAACGCATGGTTTCTCTAACCCTGAGCTCACCCGGACTCGCAACTCTCTTCCTCCTAGTGTTGAACTCCATTCATTTCCTACCCTACCTCCCAATTAGATGTGGACAAAGGCCAAGTGGCAGCCAGGACAGCTTAAACAAAAGGATGACGTTTCTCCTGCAGCTCCTACACCCGCCCCCTCCCGCCGTGTCTACTGTTCACTCCCCTTCTCTGTGTCTCCTGTTCACACACGCGCAGTTATCTTAGCCATGCTGGAGAAGAAGGCCTTGCCGAGCTTACTTTTTGAATGAACACTGGGAACTTACTGCAGCCTGTAGATGTCCAAACTGTGCTGTAAGGGTTTTCAAGAGCAGGAAATAAATTCTGTTATGTTGTAGTACTGAGATTTGGGCTGAGAAGAATATATATTAGTTCCAGTAGCTAGAACTATCTATGATACTATAATATTTCACTATTCTTATCTACATTCTACCTATAATGTCACTTAGCATTAAATCAGTTTACTTTTTGTAATTCTTTTAAAAGAAAGCAAACTATATATCTTCACCATGAGTGGAAAGCAGTAACATCATAAACAGCGGCAACTAAAAGTAGCTGAAAGCCAATAATGTTATTCCTCTCCATCTAGATATTACTGCCTGAAGTTTCTCAGATGTGTGCTGTGTAGGAAGGGAGAAAATTAGGCACTATTAGAAAGGTGTTAAAGGCATATTAGCACCAAGCTGAGATTTATTCCTTGACAGAATCAGAAGAGTTGATACTTGTGATTCGGTGCAGTTTAATGTGGTGTCTAAGCCATCTGAAGCTGTCTGTTTTTATCAGTGGTATGATATCCACACTTGGGAATCAGGACTCCCCAGCAGTAACTAAGAATGAAAATGAGCTGAAATGCATCACAGAGAGTGTTTGTCTGCCACAGGAGGTGAAGGGAGATGTCGTCTCTGTTAGGCGTGGATAAAGCAAGTCTTCTGTAAACTCAAAAAGATGGCAACTTGTAGTTTAGCACTGGAAATTTGACTCTTTGTGTATACAAAATCTATTATCCATCCATCTATAAATAAAGGAGACAGTATCAGAAAAGGAGAAAGCTGAATAAGGGAATTCTATGTTTGTAGGTTTACAATTACTTGTCTTTAGTGGTACCCGGAGGGTGTGTGAACTAGACAGAGTCAAAGGACTGGACCAGGTACTCTTGTGGTTTGAGCGAGGCCCCGTCATGTTAGAGGAACTTAGAGACCCTTTCAGAGGTGCAGCATCGCTAGAGGAAGACCATCATGAGGGCACGGCTTTTGAGGGTTCCTGCTTGCTCTCTCAGTTCCTGTGTGCAGTTGCTGCTTGCTCTTCAGCTTCCTGTTCATGCCTGCCATCACAGTGGGCTCTGTGTTCCTCTGGTCTGTAAGCCAAAATGAACTCTGCAGTGAGTTGCTTTGGTCATAGGGTTTTATCAGAACAACAGAAAAGTAAGCAGCACAGATCTGATCTGTTGTCTACGGTAAACCTAGATGATATTGCCTTCAGTCCCAGCACTCGGGAAGCAGAGGCAGGCTAACCTCTATGAATTCAAGGCCAACCTGGTCAACAGTTCTCATCATGTTCAGAATACAATCTACAGTAACTTTACTTTAAAAAACTCTGCAAAACTATGACCAATTATCAAAAAAGATAAAAATAAAAGCTTACTTCATCCAAATGGTAAAATTATCAACCAATGCCTCTCAAAGAACTAGCATAAATGAGTTAAAAAAAATTCTTATGCAAATGTATGGAAACATGGGAGATTTGGGTAGGAAAATAGAAAATGTTAGAAAAAAGGAGTATTTCTAGCTATGCACTGGTGTTGAACACCTTGGATCCCCATTTTCAGAGGCGGGTGGATCTCTATGAGTTTGAGAGGGCAGCCTGGTGAGTTCCAGGCAGCCAAGGCTATTGTAGAGAGAAACCCTGCCTCAAAAACCAAACAAAGAAACAAAAAGAAAAGGAAAAGAAAAAAGGGAGAATTTTTAACTAGAAAATTTGTACTTGGAATATTAAGGACTAAATTTAAATTGTAGAATACTAGAAGTAGGAAGAGAATTCAGGAAGAAGATTCAGGATCTCTACTGAGAAATAAATTTATCTCTGATGTAAAACAGGAAGGGGTTCTGAAAAACGGACAGAGTCTTAGGAACAGAGTTAAGTTCTGATGTATGTTTCACTTTTCAGAGGGAATGAAGAAAGGGAACAATGTAGAGGAAAATAGTTTTGAAATCATGATAAAAAAATTTTGCAATCTTCATGAAGAACATACATCTGCAGACTGATAATGTTGAATGAAATGCAAACAGGCAAAGCCATGTGGAAGCACATGATAGTTAAGTTGCCAAAACCTAAAAACAAAGAGAAAACCTCTGGAAGAGAAGGAGGAAACAGCATCTTCTACTGAAGGGAACTGACATGAGACGGTCGTGGACTTCCCTTGGGAAGTTATGAAGGCCAGAACAAAGTCTGTCTAAAGGTTGATTAGGGGATAAAAACCATCTTGTGTCATCCTGAAAATCTAAATCTAGAGACAATCCCTTTGAGAACAGAGGGGAAAGGAGAGTAAGAACTAGACTGGGGTATGGCTCAGGAATGGAGGGCTTGCCTAGCATGTTCGAGGCCCTGGGTCCAGTCTCAGGCACTGCATAAAGCAGAAATGAAAGCAAATCCGCGTATTCGTAGCATGGCTAGGATGAGGGCGGGTGTTTGGTCCTTGGAGTTTGCCATGGAAGTTGTCCTGCCTCCTCACATCTCTTGATGTTTTTGCTTAGTTGACAGGTTTCGTAATGCCTCCTGGATGTTGCTAGCCCTGTTTTCCCAGCTTGCCTAGGTATGTGTGTTTCATGTTTATAGTGTGATTCCTCCAATAGGGATAAAGATGAGGATTTGGAGGTTTCAGATGAAGAAAAATACTTAGCTGTGTGTTGGGTAGAGACTGTCTTCTTGTATTTATAAACCTCTGAACATTAGAAGCCAGAGATCACTTCTGGGGGTCTACTAGATAATAATAGAAGTGGACACATAGAGTCTAAGTCTTCAGAGTAAAATTCTATTTGATTCACAATAGTCACAGGACTTCTCAGGTAGAGTATGAGTCAGTGCTGACAGAGCCCCATACACGCTGTGTACCACTTAATGCTCAGGCAGTACCAATGAGAAAAACAGCCAGATAGCAAGGTAGCTAAAGGATGGTGAGGGACTCGAATCCAGGTTTACTTAGATTTGAGTCCCTTCCCATGTGTTATGCCTTTTCCCTTTCGAAGTTTCTCAAATTTAAATGTTAACACTTCCTTCATAATTGTCATCCATACATATCTCCTGAACACCAACAGCACAGGAAATTGCTCCAGCATGCAGGATCCAGTATAAATGCTGAAGACAGTGCACGCCTTTGCAGAGCCCAGTGAGAGAGAAGCTCTTCCCCCATCCTTCTCTGCTTTTGTCTTGAAAGCATCAGCCCACCGTCTGACAGCTCATGCCAGCACTGGTAGTTATTTTCCACCACGCAGAAGAATTAGCTTGGGCTCAAGTGAATGCTGTTGAAGGCACTGGGTATGAAGCTACTTCTCAAAAACTGAGGCCTTCCCTTACACTTTAAATTTGAGTCTCTCCTCTAGAGATTTCGTGGCAAAGGCATCATTTGAAGTGTTCCAGAACTAACTGGCTCCTGGCAAAGTCAGGCTAGTGAGAGGATGCGAACAGAATATCAGCAGCCATCCACGTCTAGAATGTCATGGCAGGAATAGTGACGTTTGTGGGGGGCCAAACATTTTAACTGGTGAGATGGAGAGTTTTTAAGACCTTATTGAAGCCACATTCCCAAGTTTATTCCTTAGACTTTTCCCCTTTCTTCTGCCTTCCTTCCTTCTTCCACCCACCCCGCCCCCTTACAAGACAAGGTCTACCCTTTTAGGTTAAGCTGGACCAAACTTGCTATAGCCCAGTCTGGCCCCAAACTTATGATTTTCCTGCCTCAGTTTCCTAAATGCTGGTATTATAGTTGTGTACCGACCATCACGTCAGACTCCAGCACCACCGCCCTGCAAAGATGTGGAGGAATTTAAGAGCGTTGACCTCAGCTCATCTTTTTACAGGGCTTTTTAAAGTCGAGAGGACTTAATTAATGTGCAAGTCAGCTCAGAACCCTGTATTCTAACTTCACTTTGGGGGCATACGCCAGCACATTTTAGTCTCGCTGTTCCCTTATCAGCTCTGTCTGAGGGTTCCTTTTCTGTCTCTTGACTTGTGGCTCCTAAGAGGTGCTGCAGATGAAAATGTGCACGTTATAGTTTAAGTTGCTGCCCCATCTTGGAAAAAGTTTTCTTAAGATTCTTAATGATCTTGGAGAGGAGAAGATGCATAAATGAAGAAATTGAGTGACTTTGATCTTGCAAAATAGTGTTAGTATAGTGACCAAACCTCACACTAAGCATTCCAGACCCCATTTGACTTGCTGCTTGTTAGATATGATTAGAGTCAAAAGGCAAAATCTTCTAAAAGCCATATTATCATGTAATATGAAATAATCCCTAGTCAGTTTCCAAGCCATAAATTAAAACATGGCATAACATCCATTTTTAGGGGAGATCAATGCAATTATTCTAAGTTAAAGATGGCACCCAAGTTACAATCACCAAGGCCAAGAAGACTGCTGGATTTTAGTCCTCTTTGGCATGAGTGACATTACAAATTCCTATTCTAGGGTCTGAATAACCAAAGAACAATGGGAAAAGTAATTGATTGGGTGGATCTAAGGCCATGTTCTAGACATAATGAATTATAGTTATAATGTATTTGAAAAGGATCATGGGTAATAGAATTTAATATCCTATTTTAAACTAACAAAGTTGTGATATTTCTCCACAAAGAGGGAAACTATGCTCAGGTCTTGAGATGGAATAGGAAATTAAAAAGGTTTTGAACAGCATATGAGAGCCAGTATTGTCCCAACTGTCCTGTGGGCTGTAAGGAAGATGGCTTTCTGCTTCTGCATATTCTTGAAAACAATTCCACCAAGATATTTTTTATAAAATAGGTATGGATTCCTTTGTTTGTTTGTTTCTTCTTTGCTACAAGGAATCATGTTTACAAGGATATCCTCAAACTTGCTTGGTAGCTGAGGATGACTTTAACCTTTTGAACCCCCTGCCTGTAATTTCTCAGTGCTGGGATTGAAGGTAAGCACCACCGTAGCTGTTTATACTTGGCTGGGGCTGGACCACAGGGCTTCTGAACGCTAGGTGGGTGCTCCAGGACTCGGCTGCATCCCCTGCCCTAGGCATACAAATGTATGAGAACAAGGCTGTGATGTGTGCCAACTGTTCAGACTTCTCTTATCACAGCATGGATGATCTCACTAGTAGCAACAACACGAGCATCTGGATGCATGTGATAAAATTCTAACCTTCAGTACAGCACTGCATCCCCACACAAATGTGCAGGGGAAGGACTTTACATGACTCTGATTTAGCTTTGCAATCAGGTGATATCAATGATGCAGGCAAACAATTACTTTCTCTCCACAGTGATATTTATGCCTCTGAAACTTCACGTTTCAATGAAGTACAGATTCTTGCCTGCGTAGACAGCAGAAAGGTAGCTTACACGGTGAAGCGTGAGAAGCCTGAGGCTTCCAGGGTTCGCTGACTACCTTCTGTCACGCCAAGTCTGCATGGGATTTCATGGAGCAGGCAAAGGCTTTTCAAAGTTTTCCTCTTATTCACAGTTTGTGTTCTAAGTTCTGTAATGTGGACCTGCTAGGTTATTGGAGTGGATGGAGCACAAAGAGAGGGAGGAGGCTTTTTAGAACAGTTAGTCAGCCCTTCATCTGCACCTTGTCCCTGCACCCATGGTAGTTTAGAGTGGTGTTTCACTGGGTCATGACTGGAAGTGTTTCCTTTCCCTTCCTACCGAAGAGATCAAGGAAATACTGAATTGTTTGTATCTCTTTTGTCCTCACAGGGGACACCAAATATCTCTCGGGAATGCCAAGACAGGCCAATGCAGTGCCATCTACTCTAGAAGTTAAAGGACGGCCCCCAAATGTCCATTCTCTGTTAGAACCAGTTTGCTCCAACTCAATTTCCATAAAACACAAAAACACCTGGAATACTGCTTCTCAGAGCTTGCTCTGTACCAGATCTCAGCTACTGTGTGGCCCGACCCCAGACACTAGGATCCAGTTGTTCTGTGATTAAGTGGCAGTTAAGAAAAAGAAAACTCTTTAGAACATTCTAATGCAAAGCCAGGGTTCAGAACTGCTATGACAGAACCTTCCTGTCTACCAAGGAATGAAAGAACAGACTGTGTCATTTTATTATGAGCTAAGGGGCTAGAAGTGAAAGCTGTGCTCCTTGGTAACTGGTGATTATCTACTGTCTGTCATTCACACATGCTATGCACACATGAGCCCATTCACACTGCACCTCGGCCCTGAGTGTCCAGGGGGCTCAGTCATGATGCCGTAGCTGCAAACGTTTAAAACCATTTCTTTTCCTAAAAGAGTTCATCTGTTTTACTCCCCCACATCACCTCTGCATTCCTATATTTCCAGCCTCTTTGAGTAAATATGGCTACAGTCAAGCAGTCTAACTTGTATTAGTGCTGCTAACAACCTTGGTGGTCTAAGCATTGCTGAGCATCTCAGTCACTGTGTGATTCTCCTGGGTAAAAATAACACGTTATCAACTACATATATTTTAAGGATTGGAGAGAGAGTTCAGAAGTTAAAGCACTTGATGCTCCTTCAGAAGACCAGCATCCAGTTCCCTGCCCCCACATTTATCTATAACTCCAGCTCCAGGGTACCCCGTTCCCTTTTCTGGCCTCTGTGGGTATCTGCTCACATATGGGCTCACACACAGACACATGAATATAAAATAAACCTTAAAAATATCTTAGCAAAAACTTACCTGCTTCAATAATGATGAGACATCTCAAAAGGCAACAGCACACGCTATGCAAGAATGATGACGTGAGCTGGGTTTCCAGAACCCAGGTAAGCATGGGAGGAAAGAGCCATGCTTACAGGTGTTCCCTTGCTTCTACACACATGCCATCCCATGTGCGTGTCCACACTCACACACTTTATAAACACACAGAATAACTAAGTAATGAATACATAAACTTTTTGTTTGAATTTTATGATTAAGGATGTAAAGGTAAAGTCTATACCCTTTAATTTATTCCAGGAATATTCCATTCTACCATTCTGTCTTTGCCTATATTTTTCATTCATGAAGTATAGACCTAATATTTTATAGCAGGGATGTGATGCTCTTAGATTTCAAGAGAAGAAGGTTTTAAGATCTTCTCTTACCCTAAGTGTGGCCAAGACCTGGTGTGTGTTCAAGACCACGATTCTGCGGCTTTCTTGTGTTTCTCTCAAAGTGCATTTTCTCTGTCCTCCACTCCCACCCCCATCTCACTCCACCCCTTTACTCCCATCCTCCAGAAAACCAGACTTTACTGGTTTGAGTGCCTGCTCTCAGAATACTGAGTGGCCATATTCCCTAGAGCTTGGGAGGTCTGTGGGGTCCCTTACATGCTATAAAGGGTATGAAAGTCAGGTCTTCCAACAGCGTGTGACGGGGGAAGCTATAATGACTGAGGGTTGTTTGGACTGCGTGCAGTAGAGGACTTCTTCATGGAGGCACGAATGTAAAGCGACATTTCAAAGAATTGCTAAATGAAATTACTTGGTGTGAACATCTTTGAAGAGAGGAGAGGGTGTCTTTCTTCAGACACCTGTCTGTGTGCTGCCTAACAGGTATTTGCAGGCGAGTTTCTCAAGACTGTGCTATTGTAGAGTGTTGAGTTGTCTTTCAAGCTGAGGGGTGCATCAGACTCCCTAGTGGGAGTTGCTAAGGCTGGGGCTCTTTCTCACAGCTCAGAAGCAAGGAGTAGAGTGTGGCTGAGGTGATGAGTTCATGCTCAAATTCCCATGTGAAGCTGATCATGTCCTCTAACAACAGGCACAATGGGGAGAGAATTCAGCAAATTCTGGTTTGTGCTGCCCATTCAGCCCGCCTGGATAGTGCTGTAACTCCCCTCCTTGGCACCCCAATGGGAAGCTTCAGAAGGATGGCAGTGAAGGGCCCAGTTGCTCTCCGTCTTTCTGGCCAGTTGTTCCCACATTCTCATGCCCCACTTTGCCTGCCTGGTAGAGTTCCCCCTGGCTTCACTCAGCTCTCTGGGAAACAGCGCTAGTGCAGCTGGCAGTGAGATGCTGAGGACCTCAGCTCCTCATCTACTCTTCTATGTGGTTTCTTTTCATCTGCCTGGAATCTTGCCTCCTCTTGCTGACCTGTTTTTAAGGAGCCTGTTTTCGTTTGGTTGTTTTTGTTCTTTTATTTTCCTGACTTGGTCATTCCCAAGATAGAAGTCCCGGATTTGGAAAGACGGGGCATTTTGCCATGGAGGTGGTTTGGAAGCCCTCATGTTTATGTTTTCCTAGGTGATTCTGAGTGTCTGTGCTTTGGTTCTCTCATACATCTCTGCTAGTTACAAAGTCCATGTAGTCCCCATTCCCCAGTGAAATAGCAGAAAGGAAGGACCGTCCCTTTCTGTGGAAAACAGCGAGGCTGCAGGGAACAGTCAGGGGACTCCGTGCTGTCTCAGATACCAGGAAATTCAAGGACACGTTGGCCAGTTGCTAACATTTCATGAGTTAGAATAAACCTTAGCTTCACTATCCCAGTGCCTTAGCAAATCATGAAAAATACCCTGTTTTCACGATTTAGGAAGTAATGGTTTTATTAAAATATTTTCTTTTTGTTTTTTGAGATAGGGTTTTTCTGTGTAACAGCCCTATCTATCCTGGAACTTGCTTTGTAATACCAGGTTGGCCTTGAACTCACAGAGATCTGCCTGCCTCTATCTCCTGAGTTAAAAGCATGTGCCACTACTCCCTGTCTAAAAATCATTTATTTTTACTAAGGATTTATTTATTTTTATTCTGTAGGTAATGAGTGTTTTGTCTACGTGTATGTGTGCACATCACATGCATGCCTGGTATGTTCAGAAGCCAGAAGAGGGTGTGATATCCCCTGAACTGGAATTACATAGGGTTGTGAGCTGCCCTGTGGGTGCTGGGAAATGAATCAGGGTCCTCTGCAAGAATAGTAAGTTTTCTTAACTGAGCCATCTCTTCAGGCAAAAGAATACATTTTCTGAGCATCAGCATTTTGTGTGTGTGTGTGTGTTTCATGGTTTGCTAGTATTTAGCAGGAAGGCATCAGAGAAAGGGATCTCTCTGTGTATGCTACTTTGACCTGATGAGGGAGGTCCAGCCTTGGAGGAGCCAGCCTAGGTCACTCTGCTGGTGTCCTTAAGTTAAGAACAGTTCTCCAGGTTTGCTTGAAGTTTAGGTCTCTAACAATGCTGGTGCCGCAGAGTCACCACCCTGCCACCTCACTCAACTCAAGGTTTTATGCCCTAACTTTTCTCTGTGTCTTCCCCAGGAAAGAAAATTGTCTCTCATCCTTTTGGGCTGAGGAGTGCTGGCTCACAGACTTCAGAGGGTAGTTCCAAGTCACCATTGTAATGCCTCAATTTTGCTTTTTCGTTTCTATTTATTATTTTAAAAGGTTTGAGATACCATTAAGAAAACCCACAGATAGTTCCTTTGGCGGAGATCTTGGTTCCAAAGATCCATTTGGCTGTGTACCAAGGCAGTGACATAAATATACACACTGGCTCTGGTTCCCCTCTTTGTAAATCTCTGTTATAGAGACCTTGGACTAATGCCTCAAAGAAAATGTTATTTTGATGCTAGCCAAAGGTTTTATTCTGTACTAGAATTGAAGATGCTAATTATAGACTGGAGGCTATCTTCTAGCCCTAGAACTCATTCTCCAGCACATATATGCTGTGAGTGGGGGAGAGAAGTCGTGTAAGCATGGGTAGAAGGTTGCTGTGCTTTGGCAGCAATCAGCAGCCTCATTGGCCCATAGAGTCTGCACCATCTGAGGTGCCCACAGGCTGTGTTTGTACACGAGAGAGAACAAAATAGTGTATGCTTGGTACAATTCTCATATTAATGTTGGGAATATAGATTATTTTGATAATATTCTAGATGTGTTGCTATTAAGCGCTATATTTATCCAAGGTGCTTTCATCCTTGCAGCAGCCCCATGATATAAGTCTCCGCTGACAGATCAGAAAACTGAGACTTAGAGTTTAAATGCCTGGCTCATTAGTCCGTGGCTGCCAACTAGTACCAGATTTGAACCCACATCTGTCGGATGAACACACAAAACTCTTGCATTTCACTAGCCCAAGCAACTTCTGATAGAATCTGCAGTGTAATTTGGTCAGAACCGTGGCCTGTAGACCATGTGATGGCTGTCCCTGTTCCCTTTCACCAGCCTTGGGTCTTCCTGATGGACCGCACAGGGAATGCTACCCGGCTCTGCTCAGGGCTTGGCGGTCACATGGCTTTTCTGGCTGTTTGGATGTTGTGATGTTCTTCTGAAGAGCCCCTGTGGTTATTACAGTGATATAACAGAACTCTCACAGCATAGAGCAAGAGAGATGTCTATTTCCTTATTTTTACTCAGGGCTTATTGTTGAAATACACATTAACTATAATTATTAATACTGAGATCAGTATTTCGATATACATTCATATTGATAATTGACATGTTTGGGTGGAAAATAATGACATTAGTTCTTTTTCATAGAATCTACATTTTCCTAAGGTCTACAGATGTGACATTAAGTATAATTTTATATACTGTTGTGTATTAGCATTGATTTTCCTTACAGGGATGAATGTGTCTAATTTCATTTGTGGGTACCTCTTTATATTATGCTTTTGGAAGTCATTTTAAAAGAGTTTAGAGCATAAACCATGCTGATTTTCAAGATGTTGTCAGATGGGAATACTATTTTATATATCTGAAAATAATAACTTCAGTTTTACAATGATTTACTGTGTGCCCTGCCCTTTTCTGAGTCTATTAGCTCAGGCCCTCACATTCGCCCTGGGGATTTTTAGGGATAGTCATAAGGATTTTTTTAATTTCAGCTTCAAAGATAAAAACACTGACATTCACAGAGATTAAACATCTGACCCAAGGGTCCGCAACTGCTAAGTAGTGGAACCAGGGCTTTGTATGTCTTGCTCACTTACTTATCTCTTAGGACTTGAGACTCAGCCACTGAGTGACTCTAGCTGTGACAATTGCCGAAGCTCACACATATGGGCTGCATAGTCGATTGATGTCATACAGGGAAGTGATGCCTTCTCATTCATGAACACACATGTACAGAAGGAGAAGAATGGACATAACTTTTGATTGAAGACAGAACAGATTCTGAAACATTCCTAGCTAATTGTACTCATGCAAGCTCATCTCTGTGGAATTTCATGCCCTTTCCTGAGGTCAACAATAAAAGGGATTCTGTCTATTCTCAAAGTAGATAATTTTTAACAGTATTTTGGTGATGACCAAGTTGTATTAGTGTTTTGTGAGGTGTGCTGCTTTGAATGAGAATGACTGCCATTTGAATATTTGGTTCCCACCTGGTGAACTGTTTAGGAGGGATTAGGAGGTGTGGCCTTGTTGGAGGAGGTGTGTCACTGGGGATGGGTTTTGACTTTCTCTTTCTCTTGGACTCCTGCCTGCAGACCAGAATATAAGCTCTTAGCTGCTGCTCTTGTGACATGCCTGCCTCACTGCTACCACACTCTCCGCTATGTTGCTAAGCTTTAACTGTAAGCCAGACCCTGTTTAAATGCTTTCTCTTAGGAGTTGCCTTGGCCATGATGTCTTCATAGCAATGGAATGGTTAGTAAGACAGGATATAACAGATTTTGAATGACTGTAGACCCAGACTGCCTGGATCTGGACCCTGTTTTTCCTTAATTATTTTGGTAGGCTTGGACAAGGTTCATATCTCACATAGCTTCAGTTCTCTCTGCTATAATCTAGAGAATTAATTTAAAAAACCCTTATAAGGTTGTTGTGTTTACTAAATGAGACAATGCATGAGGAATGCTTAGAACAAATGTGATTCTGGTTCTGATAGGCCCCATTCTTGCTGTTGTCAGATGTCAAGTGCTCTCAACAGTGGTTAGACAGAGCATCCAGCAAAGCACTCAAGAGACTAGGAGATACTTTGATGTCACTAGAACAATGGTACTGGAAATGGATGCTGCTAAGCTGGGGTGAGCCAGGGGATCACACATAGCACAGAGGGGTGCTGTTGGGAACAGGGCAAATTGCTGTCTGTTAACCAAAACTCCAAAAACTACCAATTCTGTAATCTAGGATTTGTTTACATAGAAGCAACTCAGAAGCCTTCTTGGCATCTAAGGACAGTCACTGAAGACATTAAGAATGCATAGCGTATCATGTTTGTGACTACAGAAAACTTGTCAGTAAATAAGTGAGAAAGCAAGCTAAAAATATAGAAAGGCTCTCTTACGAAAGCATCTTCATAGACAACTTCAAGTAAGTTTCTTTAAAGCCAGGTTGAGATTCCACTTTCAGGATTTGTCCACATTGGGGCAGGGCCTCTTCCCTAGACGTTTCCTGGAAACTTTCCTCTAAATAGTAAAAGTCAGGGGTGCTGCTGGAGGATCTCTTTCTCACAGAGAAGGCAAGCTGAGGGGTGTGGTTGGATGTTCACCCTTCACTCTGAACATTGTTTCAGCAGAGTCAGCCCTTGGCCTTGAGGAGGAACATAGCTATTAAAAAAATGGCTTCCTTGGCCCATCATTTAGTCAGTTTCCTTCCCATCTGTTCTTTCCATAAATCGAGTTTACCATGATGCAGATTAACTATCTATTTTTAATTTTTAAGGCAATTGTGTTTATTTTGTGTACATTGGGTAGTGTATGTGGAGGTCAGAGGACAAAGTAGGAGTCAATTCTCTCCTTGAACCTTGTGGGTTCTGGAAGGGAAATGCAGGTCTCCAAGCTCAGGTAATAGGAGGTGACTTTACCCACGGAGTCACTTAAAGAGCCCCCTTCAGGAAATGTAAAGGACTGTGATGAAAAAAGATGAAGGACATGGCATTCAGGCTGACATGTCTGTTTTTGTTTTTTAAAAGTATCTGTGGGATGTCTTCATTCTCATCTGGGTAGTCTTTGGTTTGGATTTGCTGAATCCTTGTGACAGTGTCCATGATGAGATCCAGGCAGCACTCACTCTGATGTGAACGTGTAAAGGATGCTTTTTCTTTATCCCTAGGAAATCCCCCAGTGTGTAGAAACGCAAGGGCTTAGATTGGCTGTTACATGAATGGCCAAAAAACTCCCATGGACAGACAGACCTCCCATCACTTGTCTCCCGTGAGCCAACTGACACACTCCAAAGAAACCAGTATTAGACACTAAGTCCTGAGGCATGTCACACCGTTCTCAGGAAGGCAGCCTGTGCTGGGGGTTACTTGGAAACTGACTCTCTGAGAATCACCTTGACAACAGATAGTATTTTTTAAACTGTGTTACAGATCAGAAATCTGTAACATTTCCTACAAGGGTAGTGAACAGCTTACCCTCTGAAGGCTGTGAGGTTTTGGTCGCAACCACTCAACTCTGCTGCAATAAAGGAAGCAGCTATGGAGCAAAAACAAGCATAACCATGTTCAAATAAAACTTTATTTTCTAAACAAGCAGGTCACCCCTTGTTCTAAACAATAACTTCCCAAATCTATTCACAGACACTAACTTATCTGGGAAGTTACTGAAGAGGAAATTATGCATTTAAAATGTTATCTTATTTGATTTTATTTTTTAAAGTAAATAATATTGGAATACTCTGAAAGCACCAAATATCAATTAATGCTTCTAAGCTCTCTTTGTTAAAGCAATTGCATCTGTCCTTTTGCTGTTCCTTCTGGATATTTCCTTCACATCCATATAGGTGGTCATTGTCTTTTCTGATTCACTGGATGCATTTTCATTCATGAAGACTACATTTTAGAGTTCTGACTTTTTATTTTTTTTATTTCAGACACTTTTTTATTGTTATTAAAAAATTTTCC
>LOJH01027796.1:0-13770 GCA_001685095.1 Ellobius talpinus
AGCACTGACGGAGGGGGCCCTGCAAAAGAGCAGAGAAGCATGCTTCATCTCAGATGGCAGGGCAGTGGGTACGTGTGTGCGTGTTACAGAACCAGGGTCTCAGAGAGCCATCAAGGCCGGCTAGTCTACCTTCAAAGAGTACCTTCTGGACTGAAGGGTGTAGCTCAAATAGTACAACGCATAGCACACTAGGGTTCGATCCTCAACACCCACAAAACAGTCATGGTGGTACTTGTCTGTAATACTAACACTTGGGAGACACACACAGGTATACATGCAAGCAAAACACCAATAAAAAAATTAAAAACAAAAATTTTGGATTCTTTAACTTCATTTTATGTGCATTAATGTTTTGCCATGAGTTTTGTGTTCCCTGGAACTGGAGTTACAGACAGTTGTGAGATGCCATGTGGTTGCTGGGAATTGAACCTGGGTCCTCTGGAAGAATAGTCAGTGCTCCTAACTGCTGAGCCATCTCTGCAGCCCAGAACTTTGGATCTTCTATGAGTGGGTAGAAATAGAGCATCCATCTATAGGAAAAATTACTGGGAACAAACAGTGATGCTCAGAGCAACCGTACCTGTGTGAAGCCCTGTGTTTTAAGCATACACATTTAAAGATTTATGTTACTTATGTGTCAGTGTGTTCCTCAGAAATCATCCTGCCTCCTCTGCCTTCCTCAGAACTGGATTTACAGGCACGTATGGGGTGCCGGGTTTGTTACGTCTGGTGCTGGCACCCAAACTCTGACCCTCATGATGATGAAGCAAGCATGCTTGATCACCAAGCCATCATCACTGCAGCCTGAAAGACATGCAGTTTCTACATTACTAATAACCACTTGTGAGAAAGCACATAGAGTCAGCGGGGTATAGCGAGATACACCTTGGATTCTTGCTGTTGGTAACGAGTGGGCTGGGACACCTACAGGGTTTACAGAAAGATGGATGGAGAGATGGAACAGTGGAAAAGTAAGTTGTGGTATTTTCATACAATGGATCATGATTCAACCATGAAAAGTGAGTTCAAGACCAGCTTGGCCTACGAGCAAGAATGAAGCACGGATGCATGCGTGATGCAGTGTAGATGAACACACTACCCGAAGGGACAGAAACCAGACAGAAGGCTATGCTATGAAAATATACTCATAAAATATAGGGCTGGAGAGAATGCATTGGTGTTTATGAGCACTGGCTTCTCTGGAGGATCCAGGTTCAATTCCCAGCACCCACATGGCAGCTCACAACTGTCTTTAACTCCAGTTCCATGGGATCCAATACCCTCATGTAGACATACATACACAGACAAACAAAACACCAATGCACATGAAAAAATAAATTAAAAAAAAAGACTATTCAGAATTTGAACTGGCAAGAGACTCAATGACTAGCCTGCCACGCCTGACACCCAGAATCAGATTTCTGGGACCCATGTGGTGGAAGGAAAGAAACTGACTCCTGCAGGTTATTCTCTAACCCTGACAAGTGTGTGGTAGCATGTGCACACACATAAACACATATTAACAAATAATGAGCCAGTCCTGGTAGTGCACATACTTGATCCTAGCATTCATCAATAGGCAGAAACAAGTGTATCTCTGTGAATTCAAGACCAGCCTGGTCTATCTAGTAAGTTCCAGGCCAACTAGGGCTAAATAGAGAGACTCTGTCTTAAAAGAAAAAGAAAAGTTTTTAAAAATTCCAAACACCTGTATTAAGGTGGGAGACAAAGATTAATTTGTTCAATCCTATTGTTTAGGAATTAACTAGGACCAAAGGCTTCTGAGATAAAGATGAAGCAAACAACAGTCACATGGCTGGAGAAATGACTCAGTAATTAAGAGCACTGCCTGCTCCTGAAGAGGTCCAGGGTTCAATTCCTGGTGCCCACATGGCAGTTTACAACTGTCTGTAACTCTGATTTCAGGGGATCTAGCGCCCTCTTCTGGCCTTCCTGGGCATCAGCCAGGCACACAGTGCAAATACAAAAATGCAGGCAAGCTAAAAAGAAAAGGACAGTCAGTGGATGGAAGGGCTGGCGAGATGGCCCAGTAGGTGAAGGTGCTTGTGGCTAAACCTGAGGAAGTGATCCCTGGAATCCAAGTGGTACAAGAAGGGTACATGATGTGGGAGGTCCTTCTGTATATGTGTTGCTTTTGTTGGTTAATGAATAAAGAAGCTGCTTTGGCCTGTGATAGGACAGAGTAGAGCTAGGCGGGAAAACTAAACTGAATGCTGGGAGAAAGAAGGAGTCAGTGAGACGCCATGGAGCCGCTGGAGGAGACAGACATGCCCCAGAACTTTACCAGTCAACCACGAGCTTCTAGGTAAAATATAAAACAGCTAGTGATATGCTAGTAATATGCTTAAGTGATTGGCCAAGCAGTGTTTTAATTAATACAGTTTTGTGAAATTACTTCAGTTCTGAGCAGCCAGGAACGAACAAGAAGCCTCCTCCTATAGGAGCAGAATCTTCCAAGTCATCCTCAGACTTCCACATGGCATGCATGTGCCATCAGAGATGCACACACATGTGGGAAAAATAGATAAATCCAGGGATCAGGGTTGTCAGGACTGAGAAGTAGAGGTGCAACAGCTGCCTGCCTCCTAGGAACAAGACGTTAGCGAGAGAGGTTTAGAGTCATTGTGGGTGTGCCCTCAAAGGGGTGTGTGGGACCCTAGCTGCCTCCTCTTCCTGTATCTCTTTCTTCCACCAAGCTGTGAAGTGAATGAGTCCCTTTGCAATATGCTTCCTTCATGACATGCTGTGTGTGGCCAAACAGTCACAGACTGGAACCCCTTACAGCCATGAGGCAAAAGAAACCTTTTTTCTTTATAAAACCTTTTTTCTTATTGTGTCAGGCCATTTATTATAGTACCAAAAAGCTGACTAACACAGAACCCACTAAAGGTGATAACTGCACAGCACATACTCAAGCCAATGAGTTGTGCCCTTTGTGTGGTGAGTGCACGTGTGCATGCACATGTGTGCATGTACATGTGTACAGATACATGTGAAGACCAGAGGTCAACCCTAGATGTTGTTCCTTACATAACCACCTTATTTTTTGAGGTGAGATCTTTCTCTGGCCTGGAACTTGCCCAGAAGGCTAGGCTGGCTGTCTAGCGGGCCCCAGTGGTCCTCAATCTTTGTCCCCTTAGCACTGGGATTACAGGCACAGGCTGCCATGTCTTGCTTTTTTTATGTGGGTGCTGGGGATTCAACTCCATTTTTCATGCTCGTGTGGCAGATGCTTCACCAACAGTTGTATCCCCAGCACAATTTTTTTTGAGACAGTCCCTTTGTTGCAAAGACTCATGATAGTCCTCCTGCCTCGGCTTTCCGAGTGCTAGGACGGCAGGGATAAGCCACTATGACCAGCTTTCGTGTATTTTGAAACATTAAATACTTTTCCCACTATTTAAAAAAGCTCTATATTAGTTTCCTTCTGTGGCTTAGAGGACTCTGCTACATCCCAGACAAGAACAAGCTCCTAGGAGCTGCAGAGACGGCTCAGAGATTAAGAGCACTGGCAGCTCTTCCAAAGGTCCTGAGTTCAATTCCCAGCAACTACATGGTGATTCACCACCATCTATAATGAGATCTGGTGTCCTCTTCTGACCTGCAGCATACATGCAGGCAGAACACTGTATATATAATAACAAAATTTAAAACAAGAACAAGCTCCCAGAAGCAATGGGCCTCATCTGACAGTCCAGGTATGTGCATGCATGTTGAAACATGCAATGAAGCATGCTAGGATCTGAGTATGGACATACACTAGAGCGTTATACAGCCCCCAAAAGAAATGAGACTCTACAACGCACTACAAGCCACAGTATGGAGGAAACTGTACAAGGCAGGAAGGAACAGTATTAAAGCTCAGAGAAGACACAGACACGGTTGACGGAGGGGTGTGCTGCTTACGCACAGTAGACCAGGAGCTCGGTGGTCACCTTTCGCTGTCTGCCGCTGAGCGCGTTGGTGGCCAAGCAGGTGTAGTTGCCTTGGAGGTTCTGGGACATCTGCAGCAGCGTGAAGCTGTTGGCCGTCAGGTTCCTTCCAAAGACCTCCGAGATGTGGGCCTGGAAGCACCACTCCACCTCGGGCGGAGGCCGGGAGGCACTGTGGCAGCTGAAGTCCACCTGCGAACCCTTGGCTGCATACAAGGTGCCATTGGGGAGGGCACCCGTGGCTGAGATGTTCACCACAATCTGATCGGGGCCACCTGGGAATGATGGGGAAGACAGGTATAAATCAACACTGTGGGGTTTCAGGTCAACAGCTCTAAAGGAACCGGACAGCATGGACAGTCTACCAACACTCACTATGTGATGAGGCTGTGCTAAGTGTCCTCAGACCCCCACTCATTTGCCCTTGGATAGTTGTATGATGTTGACTGTGGATAGGGAAGAATTTCCTTAAAGGACCTGCCATTTGTTTTGGGGTTTTTGTATTTGCTTTTATGACATGTAGCTCAGGCTGGCCTCAAATTATGTAGCTGGGAATGACCCTGAGCTTCTGATCCCTGTCGTCACCTCCCCAGTGCTGTGGTCACAGGTGTGTGATACTGTGCCTGGTTTATGTGATGCTGGGCATCAAACCCAGGTTTCATGATGCTAGGCAAACACTAGCAACTGAGCAACATCCCCAGCCCTACCTCAAAGAACTTCCAATCCTCCTGCTTCCACTTCCCAAGTGTTGGTGTTGAAACACTGCAAGTGGCTGGGATGTCCTAGAGGGTAAGTGCTTGCTGCTCTTACAGAGGAACCAAGTTACAGTCCCAGGACCCGTGTCCAGCGGCTCACAATTTCCCCCAACACCAGGTTCAGAGGATTCAGTCTCCTTTGAGCCCCTGTGCGTGCGCATGCACGCGCACATGCGCACAAAATAAATCTTGTCAGACATAGCAATATACACCTTTAATCCCACCAATCAGGAGGCAGATACAACCTGTGAGTTCCAAGCCAGCCAAGTCTACACAGAATTCCAAGACAGCCAGTGCTACATAATGAGACCCTGTCTCCAGAAAACCAAAATAAAAGAGAAACTACAGACAAAGCTCAGTTCAACAGTGAAGCCTACCGACTTCTCTCCCGGAGGACCTGAGCTGGGGTCCCAGACACCCACATGGTCGCTCATTAACTGTCTTTAACATAAGTTCCAGGAGATCTGGTGCCCTTTCTGACCTCCACAGGCAAAATACCCATACACATAAAATAAATTAAAAATAAATTTATAACACTGAATTTAAAAAAAAAAAACAAGAAAAAACCTTCCTGCCAACGCACTAGCAGTTATGAGCACTTGCAGCAAACAACATCAACAAAAACCACATCGGGCCCACAGCTGCTCAACTGCTTCCCTACTGAGGTCCCGACCCGAAAGGACCTAAACCCAGCCATCAGGGCGGTTTCTACCATGACCCAAACCTGTCACCATGGCTTGCTGGGTCTCAGCCTAGCACAGTGAGTGGTTTAGGGAACGCTGGCTTTCCTCAGAGAACCTGGAATTCTATGTGTGGGTAGACCAGAGCCCACGGAAAGCTCTGGGTCTTTCTCCTCAATCACACTGGCCCTGGAGAGCAGCTGCTTTCTCTAATCACTGGACGCGCCAAGCTCCTGGGAGTTGCCCTAGAGTATCTGTGAACCTGAGGCTAGTTTTGTCAACACCCCAACCCTCCAGCTTGCCACGCCCCAACACACATACACACCAGGCTGACAGGAAACGATTGCTTCGGGCCTGACTGAACTCCAGCTGTGTAGCTTCAGGCAACTTACTCATCCTTGTTTAGCCTCAGTTTCCCCCTCTGTGAAATGGGGGTGATGACAGTATTCCCCCACGCAGGGCCAGAGTTTATATAATGGTGCACTGTATGCTTAGTGGGTACAAGGTTCTGGGTTCAATGGCTAAGCACCGTAAATGTGATGGGGTGGGAAGGAGAGGGGAGGGGGGAGAGGAAGGGGAGGAGAGACATAGAGGGAGGGAAACCTTTCATCCCAGTCCTCAGGAGGCAGAAGTAGGTTGATCTCTGTCAATTCAGGGTCAGCCTAGTTAGTCTACATAGAGAGTTGTAGGCCAGGCAGGGCTACATAAGGAGACCCTGCTCAAAAACAAAAATTATTAAAAAGAAAGGGGAAGAAAAGAAACCTAAATTAGTTCGCCAATTAAAAGACATTAATGGGCACACCCAATAGCTGCTCACGGGCCTCACCTCAGAGAGCTCTCTCCTAGGAAACAGCCCAGGCAGGCTGAAGCTTCAGCAAAGGAATTCATTCATCTCCGGCTGTGGAGTTTAGTTCAGAAATGGGTCAGTGGGAAACAGAAAATCATCTGTGGGATGCAAAGATTTTCCTATGCAGCCCTTCAGTGGAAAGTACCACCTTTCCCTAGGACCTCACTAAGTAGCCCAGGCTAGCCTCAACCTCAAGCTCCTCTTGCCTTAGCCTCCCAATGCTGGGATTACAAGTGTGCTTTCTTCTACACCTGGACCAGGACAACATCCTGTCAGGTGGCTCCTTGAGAACCATATTGACTATCCCTCAAGGATCTGGGGAGACTTAGGTGGTGGCCTGGGAGGTGCCTGAATGTCCATCAGGTATGCGGCCCAACAGGTCCTGGGCATGTCTTCCCCTGACACCCCTCCAACTAAACAGGGTTCAGTTGGACTACTGAGGTACAGGTGACCAACACCAGGGACTAGCAATCTCACACCTCTGGTCTCCCAAGTCCTGGTGGCTTGGCCTGGACAGAGTGCATCCCAAGAAAGTAGCTGGGAAGGGCTTTTGAACAGGATAATAAGCAAGATGTAGAATTTGCTGCCGAGAATCACTGGACAGGAGTTGGGCAGGAGGATCATACAGGGCGGGAGATGGCTCAGCACACAAAGGCACTAGCCATGCAGACCTGAATTCTGGAGTCCGATTCCCAGAATCCCTGTACGAGGCGGATGTGGTGGTGTAAGCCTCCTAGCATTCCTGTGCTGAGATGGGAGGCAGAAGCCAGAGAAACTCTGGGAAGCGAGAGTCATACAGTGCAGCTGGACACCTGAGCGACCCTGACCAACAACAGGGAAGTGGAGAACGGAGTCCCGAGCTGTCTTCTGGCCCCTCACAGGTATAGACCCACTCCGCCATGCACAAATAAATAAATCAACTTTTAAAAAGTGTAAGCAAGAAAAGATGCTTGCCGTTGAGCATTCCAACCTAAGTTTGATATCCAGACCCACAGAGTGGAAGGAACTGGCCCCAAGTTGTCCTCTGACCTCCCCACAAACACCACAGCACATGTGCACTCACACACATACACACACATTAAATTAAAAATGTAAAAAGCAGAGCCAGGCAGTGGTGGTACAGATCTTTACTCCCAGCACTCAGGAGGCAGAGGCAGGTTGATCTCTTTGAGTTTGAGGCCAGCCTGGTCTACAGCGAGTTCCAAGACAGCGAGAGCTACAGAGAAACCCTGTCTTGAAACCTGCCCTCCAAAAGAGAAGTAAATATATATATATATATATTAAAAATATTAAAAGAAAAACCAGCTCTGGAGAGACAGCTCAAGGGTTAGAGGCAGCAGCTGCCCCTGCAGAGGACCTGGGTATTGATCTCAGCACCCAAACCAGATGGCTCACAGCAGCTGCCTGAAAGGACCAGCTCCCTGGCTCTGAAGCCTTCTTCTGGTCTCCACAGACATCTTTTTTTTTCTTTATGGCATACACATATATACATAATCTTTTGTTTTTTGACACAGGTCTCACCTGGTGAGGCTAGGCAAACAGTTCACCACTGAGCCACACCCCAACCCTTATACCATGCTTTTGTTTTTGTTGCTTGTCTTGGTTTTCTCAGGTAGACCAGGCTGGCCCCGAACTAGCATCCTAGCCAAGAATGACCTTGAACTTTTGATCCCCCTACTAAAATTATGGACCTGTGACACCACACCCAAGTTCCTTAGATACTACTTTCATTGATGTGCTAGCCAGTCAGCTTTCATCCCAGACCCCACAGAATGAATCCTAAGTCCAAAGCCCAATCTCTCCCTACGGCTTCTTCTAAGCACCTATGTGTGCTTCAAACCCAAGTGTGGTAGTAGTCTGAATGTAAATGGCCCCCATAAGATCATTGGGAATGGCACTATTAGATGTGGCCTTGATGGAGTAGTGTGGACTTGTTGGGGAAGTGTCACTGTGGGAGCCAGCTTTGAGGTCTCCCATGCTCAAGGTACAGCCAATGTCTCCATTCACTTCCTGTTGCCTGTGGATCCAGAGGCAGAACTCTCAGCATCTCCAGCCTGCCTGCACTGCCCTGTCCCATTGTGATGATAATGGACTAAACCTTTGAACTGTAAGTCACCCAATTAAATAGTGACTTCTAAGAGTTGTCATGGTGTCTCTTCACAGCAATAGAAACCCTAAGACACCCAAGTTAATCAAACCTTGAGCACGATGGGGCCAATGAGTTCCCCTCCGCATACCCACTACTCCCTCTCTCTAGGACTCTGCACTGGGAAACTATGTCAGCACTCCTTAATGAGCAGGACTCTATTAACAGATGCTCAGCTCAGGGAGCATGGACCGCCCCTGAGGCATCCTTTGTTCACTGAGACTGCAAGACAAGATACACAGGATGCTAGGACCATGACCTAGCCCCCAGCCCCAGCTGACTGCCAAGGGGGATTGGCAGTTGATACAAGCCTGTTTCCTCACTGTCCTCCTGCGAATCAGTTCCAATGACCCATAGCAACTGCTCGGCTTGAGAAAACTAGACCCAGGGTGAGCCTTGCCCAGTGTACCCTGAAATCTGACTTGGGTTTTTCATGGGCTGGTCTTCGGCCTCCTCACTCGGCTGCAGGACTCAGCTTCCCAAATGTTGGTACTGAGAAAACACTGTGCAAGAAGCACCAAGGCTGCAAGGCTAGTTGAAATCTGAGCCACCTTCACCATCCCTCCAACCTTACAGAGAGCAAGCACTCAGCTGGCCCACCCTATCCTACGTCCATGTGTAGCCAGGAGCGAACGGGGACATTAAGGTTAACAGCTTCAACAGCCCTGGAATATGTGCCAGGGGACCTCTGGACCCTTAGGATCAGAGTAACAGAGTCCTAAGACAACTATGGCCCCACTCTTCATCTGACCTTATCTACTTCAATATTTGTTCGCTTTTATTTTACATGTATGGTGGTTTTTCTGCATGTATGTAGGTGTAACTCGTGCACGACTAATGCAGTTATCAGATCACCTGGAACTGGAGTTACAAATGGTTCTTAGCCACCATGCAGGTGCTGGGAACCAAACCCGAGTCCCCTCCAAGAGCAACCAATGCTCTTAGTGGCTCATTTATGTCTCCAGCCCCATTCATTTTTATTTTTCAAAGGCAGGGCTAGCTATGAACTCCCTAGCCAAGGAAACCCTTGAATGTCTAATCAGACCTTCTCCCTTCTGAGTGCAAGGATCACCACACCTAGCTTTTCTGTGGTTTTGGGGATGAACCCAGGGCTTCATGTATGTGAGATATGAACTCCACACAGAGCCACATGCTCAGTCTTAGCCTCACCCTTAGCAGGACACAGCACTACATACTCTTTGGGTGTGAGTGACGGGTGACATCCTCCTGTGGTGCCCACACCAGGTGGGCTAAATCCCTCCCACCATGGCCTACAGAAAACTGACTCCCACTGGGGCACAGGGGACATTGGTGACAGAAGCTTCCCAACCTAGACACAGCTGGACAGAGGCACACACTCCTCTGTGTGTCCTGGATAACCAAGGTCACCTACAGATAAGAACCTGTGTAGCCTGGAACAGCTTGGGATTTTTCCTCCCTGGTCCCAAGGCCATGTTAGAATATTTGCAAACGTTTCTCCTTAAGATGGCATGCACACATGGACATGCACACACACACACGACCAAGTTACCAACCATTTGAGTGAAATGATAAAGAAAACCTAGGGCCCAACTCTCACCGAGTCCCATTCAAACACCCAGATGGAAACTGTGACCCAAGCGCTGGGGAAGACAGGCAGGATTGCTACAAGGGATTTTATTGTTGCTGTTGTGTTTTGTGGGGTTTTTTTATTGTTTTTCTGAGATTGGGGTCTCAAGTAGCACAGGCTGGCCTCGACTTTGCTATGTAGCCAAGGATAACCTAGAATTCACAATAGTCCCACCTCTCCCTCCAGAGTGCTAGGATCACCCATAAGTTCATTTCTCTTTCCCTCCCTCCCTCCCTCCCTCTTCTCCTTCCTTCCCCTTTTTTGGATAAAAGATCAAAACCTATGTTCTTACTCTTGCTAAGTAAGCATTCTACTCCTAAGCCAGCTGGGGCTACTTAACAAGACTCTGTCTCATAAAGGAAAGAGGCAGGCAGATCTCTGTGAATACAAGGCCAGCCTAATCTGCACAGTGAGAACCTGTCTGTCTCCACAACCCTCTGCCTCCAAAAAGAATAATGGAGAGGGAGGATGAGAGATCAGAGGGAGGCAGGAAGAAAAGGCCTGGATGCACTGATTGCTAGGACCTTGGGATGCATTTTTCCCACAGGAAACCAGTCACCTTTGTAAGCAGCAGACCCCAGGCGCACGGCCAAGGTCGAGTCAACTGTGCCAGTTTTACCTTATCAGTGCATCGGATGCAGCAGAACTCCACCATGGCCCTGAACTAACGATGACAAAACTGAAGGCTGAGGAGCCAGGAGCCAGTAGGGCCTAGATCTCAGCTCAGGCGTGTGGACCGCCGAGGACTTAGTGTTTATGACAGGCGGCACCACTTCCAGGGATGTAGAGCGGGACACACTCAACACCATCAAACCCCCTGGGCAAAAGGAAGCCAAGTCCCCTTCAAAGCCATGGTCTTCCTCAGTGGCCAATGAGGAGCAAGCAAAGAGGGTCCGGAAGGGTCTATGGTTCAGGACTCTTTCCCAGAAGGCTCTGCTGCAGATGAGTCTCAGGTCACCGCCCCCACTTTTTGTGGAGAACTGTGTTACCCACGGGCCTACATTTCCCAGCGAAGGACTTCCCACAGTCCGAATTGCATCAGATGTGTTTTAGGGAGTACAAAGTCTCATCTGATTTCAGGGACGTTTGTGCATTTCTTTGCAGGTGTGTGCGCATGCGTGTGAAGGACAACGGACAACCATGGCTACAGTTCCGCAGACACTGGCCAGTTCTTCGTTTTGTTTTGTTCCGAGACAGGGTTTTTCTATGTAGTTCAGGCCAGCCTCCAATTTACCCAGATTAAAATCACCTATCACTCAAGCCCACGCTGACAGTGACCTCTTCCCCAGGCTCTCACTGTTCCCCAAGCCCGTCCCTTTTCCAGCCCCACTTACTGGCCACCCGCAGCCACACAGGGAACCAGCGGGTCTCATTCAGAACCTCCTGGCAGATGTAATTGCCATCATCCTCCAGGCTCAGTGCCTCCATGTGCAGGGCACCTGCGTCCTCTAGAGAGAAGCGCGGCGAGGCTGGAGGGAGGCTAGAATTGGAGGACAGCAGGAAGACGGGCTCTGAGTCGTTCCGGTACCAGGTCACGGGACCCCTGGGTCCTGTCACGTTGCCACAGTGTAGAGTGACGTTTTCATGAACCTCAACGATGGCCACAGCACCTAGGTCTGTAAGGGAAGGTCAAGCTGTTAACACCTTTTCTGGCTGATGGGCAACAACCCTTTGGAAACAGTAGGATTTTCTTCAATAGCATGTGGTGCTCACATGTGTGAGCGCATGTGTGAAGCAGGGTCTCACACAGCCCAGACTGGCCCTGAGCTCTACAGAACACTACTCAAGCACGGACCTTGAACTTCTGTCCCCACCTCCCAAATGCTGGGATTACCCGCTGTCCCATGTCATACAGTGCTGGGGACTGCACCTGTGAGAACCTGACTTTGCAAACTCCATTTTAAAGAAGGGGCTTCATCTTAAGCCATATAGTGAGCTGGGGTGGGGGCACACAGATCTCAGCTCCAGAAATATGCAGCAATAGCAGAAATTTGAAAAGACACCTTTAAAAATAGCCAATTAAGGAGCTAAGGAGCAGGGCCATAAAATTTAAGGAGGTTCAGATGCTCCTAAGAGGCATCCTGTCCTTGAAGATACCTTGTCAGTAATGTATGGCGCTTTGTTAGGTTTTCATGCCCAAAACTGACCAATGATTTCAGAAACTACCTTACCCTGTGCCCTCCTTACTCAGTCCCAAGACAACAAACAGGACATGCACTCCCCTGATTTCATTTCCCCTTTAAAAGTCCTACCCTCCCAGGGCTCCCTGCCACACTTTCTGCATCCCTCCCATACTGGGGTGCTGGAAGGGTGTTGGTCCAAACCTGAGTTTGAATATTAAAAGCCCTCATGTAATTTGTATTGGAAACCCGGCTCCCTAAATTCATTTGGGGACAGGAACTTGGGACAGGAACTTGAACATAACCAACCCAGAGCCAAGTCCCCAGCTATTTTATTGCACATATTCAGCAGCAGTGTTGTGGTTTGAATGTAAAATGTCCCCCACAGTCTCATGTCCCCATCTGGTGGCACTGTTTGGAACCTTCAGGGGGTGGAGCTGTGCCGGAGGAATAAGTCACTGGAGGTGGGCTCTGAGGTTTACTGAGCCTGGCCATACCACGGTTTCTGTTTTCTGCTTCTGGAGGGAGGCCCCTGAAAGGGGATGGCCTGAAGCTCCTGCCGCCAAGACTTCTCTGTCATGATGGACTGCACCCCTCGGGAACTGTGAGACAAAACAAACTCTTCCCACCCTTTCAGTTGATTATATCAGTAACAGAAATGAAACCCATGGGGGGGACAACGTCCTCAGAGGGACCCCTTCTCATCCTCTGCTGCTCTGCCGTTCACGAGGACAGGTGTAGCTTCAGCTGCAGTGTGAGCATGACCCCTACATGGGGCAGAGCCAGAGCCAAGAGGCTCAGAGGTTCCAGCTGCAAGTGCCCTAGATCAGCCTTTGGGCATATCATCCTCACATGTGAGGACCCGGGCCAGATCAACAGAACTGCCTATCCAATCACACCAGCGGTACTGAGCAGTAAGCATCGCCCTCTCCATGTGGCCATCTGTTAGTCCTCAATCACACGGCATCAGACAGCCATCTTGTTGCCTAGACACCCAGATGGGGTGGGGGTGGGGATCAGACCTGCTGGTCTCCCTCCCCCTGGACTTAATCACTTCGGGCAGCTCCATGCAGGAATGAATGGGCCGGCAGCGCATACTGTGCATGCACTGGGAGGCCAGTCCTGTGCCTGTGGATCTGCCAGTGACAGAGAACCACTCAGTTCACAGGCTAGTGGGAAAACACACACACAACTGGCAAGGCGGATAGAGGTGAGAGGCAGGGAGACAGGAAGGGCTCCCAAGGGAGCTAGGGATGTGCCAGGTAAGACCTTCCTTTAGGAAGCAGAGCGGGACCTGATGGACAAGTAGGCACGGGATGGATGCAGAAGGAGCCAGAGCCCAGGCAGAGGGAACAGCAAATTCAAATGCCCAGAAAGACCAAAGCCAGATGTGAGGACACCCATATGGGGTCTCAACACTCAGAGGCAGAGGCAGGAAAGTCAAACGTTAGGTGTTAGTGTGGGCTACATAGTGAGATCCTGACTCAAGAAAACATGGTGAGGGGGTGGTGAGAAAATGCTTGGACCCTAAGTGACAGCTTTGTCAGAAAGACAAATTGTCAGCACCCCCAAACCATCTCAATCAGAACCAGGAGTGGCCAGCCCTCTGCGGAGGATTCCAACACCTGCTCAAGGCTGAAGGGCAAGCGACAGCTGATCA
>LOJH01027798.1:0-17949 GCA_001685095.1 Ellobius talpinus
ACCATGCCCCAACAGATAGCTCATGTTCACTAGGACAGACCCTGTTAAAGTCAGTGTGTCACAAAACATAACAAAAGGGAGTTGTGGGGGGGGATGGATGGGATAAGGAGGGTAACACCGCATATGTGTATAAAACGGACAAGGAATAAATTTAACAAAAGATTGTCTTTAAAGAATGGAATTTATACAAATGACACAAAAGGAAGGCATACTAATGGCCAGTAAACCCAGGAAGTAGCATTCAGTCTCTCTGATCAGAGAAATGAGAATTAAAATAGCACAGTATCACTTTTAGGTAGCATTAATAATTTAGTAATAATTAACTATTTATGATTTCCTTGACAGTGAGGATATGAGAAACGAGCACTGTCCCACAATGCTGATGGAAAACGCAGGCTCCTACAGTGCTGATGGTGGGCAAAATCCAACCCTTCCCCGTCTGATGTGGTCCCAAGGATCCCTGTGTGCATACAGAATTCACGATTTTACCTTTATAAGAGTGAAGATCAGGAGCCAATAATAGGAAAGCATTGCAACTGCCAAATTCATTCTAAATAATACAATACATTCGTGGAAAAAAAGCAGGAACATACGTACTGAGAAGGCAGCCAGCATGTAGGGGTTTCCCGTGAGGAGGGAGAAACAGCACAAGTGAACACACATACACAGATACACATGTAAACACATCTGCAGAAGCCTGAGAAGTCTGTGGACCTTTCCTTTTCTCAGGATTTCCCCGAGGAATCATAGGTAGGTTGAGGCCTGGGAGAGAAAGAGGAATCCTACCTGTTTCTACTATACTGATTAGTCTGTTTTCTAGGCTTGTAAACTGTCAACAATATTATACTGTTTTGAATTAGTTGTGTAGTTAGAAATGAATCAGTAGACTATATGAGATTTAATCCAAATCTCATAGTGTTGGGCAGTGCCTCATGAAGTCGCTAAATGGATGAGAATCTTCTACTCCTCCAAATTGACTTAACCTTTTAATTTCAGAGGTTCTGGCTGGTCCTATGCCTCTGGGTACAAAGCAAGAAATGCATTCCTAAACTGATCACCCATGCACATTTCAAGTGTGTCAGTCCTACTAAGCACTCTGAGAACACATAGCACATAAGAGCTCCCTAAGTGGCAGCTGTCATCGCTGCCAGCATCTTAGGAGCTAGTGTTTGTTTCGGATTGTGAAGTTTGGAATATAGTAGTCCCTTATCTGGGACCACCAAGTTTCATCTAGTTGGCTTGAAAAGGTGTTTATGTGGTGAGATATCGAAACATACTCTAGCCCTTCACTGTGAATGATTTCAACCATATCTTTAAAATTTTTTCATTCCTAAAAGTAGCATACCTCTCTAAAATCAATAAACACCTGCCTAAATCCCATTAGCTTCCACTGTTACTTACTATGCAAAGAAGTAAGCCTTAACTCACAAGTATCCACATGTATGAACAGGTTTCTTATATGAGTCTTAGATACATTTGCCACAAAAGATATCGACTATGATCTAATCACAGCAGCATCGTTTTGTGGACTTTGCTTGGTTTTCATCAAACATTGAGAAGGAATTCCATTACCAGGCTCTCTGATAAGATATGAGAAATGAACTCTCTCACTTCTAAGGTACCGGACAGATTCGGACTCAAAACTGATGAGAAGTTATATACCAATTTTCTATCATAAAACTGCCACCTATACACAGTAAGTACCTTATTTGAGGGGCTTTGTCTTTGAACTACAAATTGAAACTGCCTTTACCAATGTGGCATATCTTCTTAGCTCCTCATGAGAAGACTAATCATCAGTCAGTGAGGTTCTGCCCAGAGATGGTTAGATGAGTTTAAGGCACTGCCCAGAAAGCACCACATACACACATTAATTTAAGTATTCCTTTCTTTACTCAATGAAATTTTCTCCTATGCCATTGAACGTTTTCAGTTTGGAGCAGACTCTTTATTAAAACATGAATTATTTTTAGTATTATAATATTGCCATACAAAATAGTATGCTATGCATGGACATAAAAGCTTAACTATTGAGAACATTTTATTGACCATGCAAACCAGCTTTCAATTTACCATGTGTTTATTTCATTTACCGCCTTTACTTGCTACAGAGATAAAGAGAATATTTTCATAATAAGTGCCATGTCATTTTTTTATTGAAGTAGGGTTAAAAAAATATTCAAGTTGTCTGAACTAAAACATATACCCTTGGAAGATATGACTAACAATTAACTGTATCCATTTGCGTTAATGTTATGTTTAACTTTCTAAATAGTCTGTAAAAATTAAATGGATCTATAAATATATTCCAATTTTCAGTAGAGCAAAAGCATTATTTGTACATCTTTATATTTAGTACATTTGATAGTTATTCACGAATCTCTTGCAGAGTACATCTACTTTAAATGGGTTTAAATAGACTTTAATGCACAAACTATACAAAAAAGGAGCTCATTATATATTACAAAGGGGATCAGTTCATCAAGATGTTTTAACAATTGGAAGATATATACCGTCATACCAGAGCAAATGCACACACACAAGAAGTCTGAAGGGAGAGCTAGATTAATGAAACAATCATTTAGGACTTTAGTAACTCACTTTCAGCAAAGCTCAGAACACTGAGACAGAAGTCAATAAGTAAACATCAGACTTCAAATACACTTCAGACAAAATAAGCCTAACCAACCAATAGAGTTATTTTGATAGAGTGTCTCCACAGGGCACATGCAGCATTCTCCAGAATGCACTGCATTTTGGGCTGCAGAGCAAGCTTCACAAATGAAAATAGCATCAAGTATGTTTTTCAACCACAATCACATGAAACCCAAAATCATTAATGGTAGAATTTAAGAAAATTCCAAAATACATGGGCATTGAATAACAAACACACTAAAGAAATCAAAAGTGAAATGCAAAAATGTCATAAGACAAAGGACAGTATATGAATCTATATAGGATATAGCAAAGAGAGACCTAAAATGTTTATAGTGATAAATTTCTTCATCAAAAAAGAAAAGGCCTCAACAACACTACATTTCAAGGATCTAGAAATATATCAAACTAAATCCAAATAATACAAAGGAATATAGAGTATACTCAGAGATCATATAAGTCTAAATTAAATAAGTCCACATAAAACAATTAAATAGAAAACCAATAAAGTAAGAATTCTTTTGTGAAAAGGTAAACTAAATAAAAAATATTAGATAAACTGGGATAAAAAGAAAATCAGAAACAAAAGTGTTTCAAATGATGCCACTGAAAGACAAATAGGCTAAAGGGTGACTTTGGGCAATTCTGTGCCAACAGATGGATAACCCAAGAAACGGGTAAGTTCCTGGATTCATATTCCACCAAGAGTGAATTATAAGAAAATAGGAAATATGAATCTAACAATAACT
The DNA here is from genome assembly GCA_001685095.1 of Ellobius talpinus. Lineage (NCBI taxonomy): Eukaryota > Metazoa > Chordata > Mammalia > Rodentia > Cricetidae > Ellobius > Ellobius talpinus. The sequence continues at coordinate 3,405 of LOJH01027798.1, forward strand.
AGTACAGAGATTGCATCAGTAGCCAAATAAATAATTAAATAAGCCCAAGACTTGATGGCTTGACTGTTGGATCTATCAAATATTTATACTGTTGCCAATCCTTTTAAACTCTATGACAACGTCTGATGTTGGCAACTCACTGCTCACAGTGCTGAGATTTTAAGGTAATACAAAGACACTGTGAAGAAAGAAAGTTACCAATATCCCTGATGAGAATCACCAACAAAATACCAGCAAACAAAATGCAACAGACTATCAAAGATGAAGTGGGGTTTATTCTCGGAATGTGAGAAAAGTTCAGCCTATGTAGAGTATAAATATAACGCACCACATTAACATAATTAATAATAAAAATATTATCTGAGTAGATGTGGAAGTACTTGATGAAACGCACTAAAAAGTTAGCTGCTAAGCATAGAGAGAACTACCTTAGGACCACAGAGGATAAGTAAGTATGGCTGTCACATAGGTAGTATCAAACTCAGCACTCAGAAGGGGTTTGTTCATTCTTTGACAGTTTCAAACTTGCATATGAAGAATTTCAGTCATTTTCACCCCATCACCTTCTGTCATCTCGCCCTCCCCCAGTTGATGTGGGATTCCTCTCTGTATGCTGTGAATACCATTGGCTAATGAAGAAACTGCTTTGAGCCTATAGCAGGGCAGAACAGAGCTAGGCAGGGAAAATTAAACTGAATGCTGGGAGAAAGAAGCCATGTAGCCCCGCTGGGGACAGACACCAGAACTTTACCAGGTAAGCTACAACCTCGTGGCAATACACAGATTAATGAAGATGGGTTAATTTAATATATGAATTAGCCAGAAATAAGCTTAAGCTATTGGCCAAACAGTATTGCAAATAATATAGTTTCTGTGTGGTTATTTTGGGAGTATGGGCACCTGGGAACAAACAAGCAACACTTCCTATAACACCTAATGACACTCTTCTTCTCAGCAACTCCTTTGTACTTTTGTGTCTTTTCTTTTTGTGTGTGACCACTGAGTTTATGAGTTGCTTACATAAACGTTGGTTTGTGTAGATAAGACACTAAAATCACAGACATCAAAAATGAAGTAATAAATAATAATGAAACTTAAATTTAAAAGACCCTATGTAGCAAAGGAAACTATCCATTGGGATAAAGAGACAATCTACAGAATGAAAGAAAATATTTGTAATCCATGCATTCATGCAGGTAATAGTAAGGAAATAAAACGTTCATTTAAAAGACCCAAGTCAATATTTCTGAAAAGGCCAAAAGCATGTGAAAAAAATCAACATTTCTAGTCATCAAGGAAATGTAAGGAAACCACAGTGAGTTTATCATTTCGAACCTGTTAGAATGACTATTATTGAAAAGATTATAGAGGGAAAGAATATAGAGGCAAGGCATCTCCACACAGTGTTTAAGGATGATGTAGCTGTGTGAAGGCATGAAGACTGCCCCAGAAGTAGTAAACAGAATTACCACATAGCCCAAGAATCTTAACACTGGGTATGCTCCAAAAGAAATGAACTTACTTGGTACCTACAAGGGCTACTTGCACCAACACAGTCCATTACAGCATTATTCCTGGCAACAAAATAGGGAATCCACCTGTGACCATCTATTGCACATGAATAGATAAATGTGGCACCTACACATAATGACTAGAATGTCATGTTAGAATACAGCCTCTGTGCATGGCTCATCTCACAGATACTATCAGGTATCATATTGGACACCACTTGTCTATCCTGAACTTCTAGACCTGCCTATGTCACGATCACCTGGAAACTCAGTCTACATCAAAGAAAGAATAAATTTGTCCCCTTCTGCCTGGGACTCAGAGACTCTGGCTTCAAACCTCATCACTCAAAATGTATAAAAAGATGTTCCCTCATCTGCCACATGGGCTTGAATATATTTAGAGAACTTGCCATGATGTCTCTCTCTGGTGTTAAGGCCTAAACTATCCTACCATGTTTTTGTCCCTCTGTCTGTCCATAGCATTAATAACACTTATAATAAACTCTTCAGTCTCCAGTGTTCCATCCCAGTTTCTACTTGAGTCAATCACCTATTTCCAAAATCTAACAATGACATACTATCAGCTTTGCATAAACAAAGAGAAATAAATTTCTCTTTTTTATGACATAAATGAATCAAGAGATATTACGTTAAGTGAAATAAGCCACACACAAGCATGAAAGCATGAATGCATTCACACACACAAACACACAGCAAATATCATATGATCTCTCCTTAGTTCTGCATCTTCAGATTTCACATAAGGGAGAGATCATACTCACCAAGTACCAGGAGTGTTGGCCAAAGGATTTAATTCCCAATTAGGAAGAATCCAGTTCAAGAGCTCTATGGAGACTATAGTCAGTACTATAGTGATGTATTCTTAAAATAGCTAAAGGGTAGATTCTAAGGATTCTTGCAACAAATACTAATGAAGTAAGGTTGTGTGTGTGTATGTGTGTGTTAGCTTGATTTAGCCTCCTCACTATACAAGATAAGCATGTGTAATCGTTATCTGCCCATAAAGTAATTAATTTTAAATAGACAGAAATACATCAACAAATGTTCTCAGTAGTTGAAATTCAGTGCTCCATCTTGAAAAGGTTTTGTAAATGAGTAAAATAGGTTCAATAAATGTTATGAAACACTATCTTCAAATAGACATTTGCATGCCTAAACTCAGCCCCACTTCCTTGGCTTCCCCAATACAAGACTGAAATCAGAGTTGAAATGGATTTCCCTGACAGAGAGAGACAGCAATGTTCCCACTGTTTTGCCACACTTCCATACACGTCTTGGCACATTAGTGAGTCAGTCAGAAAGGTGGGGACAGATGAAAAACAGGTTTCTTAGAACAATGCCCTTAAATGATTGTGGTTTTGGTGCCTCAAACCAAGAGAAATTTTGGCTTCACTAATCTGAAAAGATAAAATTTAGATGTGTTTGCAGACAAATAATTTTTGCCTAAAACAAGCTGTTCAAGTTGTTAAAATGCATTGTAACTCTAACATTAAATTTCATGTCCCATCTAGAAAAGTAAAATGATTCACGTCTCTCCTCCTTCTTCCTTCGATATCTTTGTTATCACCAGGATACACCACTAGGGACTCACAACTACATAGAAAGTATTTGTCACACATCTGCTCACCGTGAAAGTACCTCAGAGATGGTCAGTGCCTCAGTAGTTATGGTTTAATTAATGTTCAGCTGGTTGTTAACTAAGAATTAAAGCCACCTGGAAAACAGTCCTCCCTCAAGCATGACGGCTTGCCATTAGTAAAATAATCAGTAGTGAAAAAAAACCCTCATTTTCAAATATCGTTCATAAGCTTTACATAATTAAAATGGTTTTTCATCTAATTCTCTTTAGACGTGTGGCCCCAAGCAATGTAAAATGTTTTCTCTGAAAATGAAAAAGCAGAAGCTAAGATGTGATCAGTTTCTCTTTTAAATAATAAAGTCTTCCCAATTATTGGTCAGTAGTTACTTTTATACATGTGAGACCAGACAATTATGTTGTTAAAGAATTTATGCCTTGTTCATCAGTTTGATTTTCAGTATATCACAGATATTCTGATACTATTAGGTGTTAATAATTACCTTATCTTTAAACATACCCCATCCAGAAATACAATGAACAATAATAATTGAATGCCCTCCCTAAAATATGCAAGTGAATTTACACTCTGCTTAAGTTCACAGGCTTTCTTTTCTTAAATTGCCTTAAAAATTATTCCAAAAATGCCTAAAGAGTTGGACCCCACCAACAAGAAGACTAGTAGATAGATAGATAGATGATAGATAGATATAAAATGTTTTGATTAAAAACCGAAACAAATAGAAAATTTTCATTCACACTTATTAGGTAAACAATGATAGATGATACATCTTTTTAACATTGATTTTTTAAAAAAAATATTTTAAATAAATTCTAATTTTAAAATGAAAACCTTCAATGGTTTAATCTTGGCTTATTCATTTCCAAGGAATATGAGGAAAGTACAGAGGCCTTAACTCAGAACTCCAGCAGAACCCAAGAACACTATGACCACGGTTCCTCTGAGACACTAGAGGGCAGAGTTGCACAGGGAAGTCTATCTGCCACCAACCTAGAAAGGGATGCAACATAGGGGTTTTTTTGCTCTATAGACTGATTTACTCAATAATTCACTGATTTATTTGGAAATAATTTTAACCTTTTAAAAGGTGGCTTAAACTTTTCCAATATGAAATAAACAAAACACAAGAAACCCTGAGACGGGCTCATGAAGAATAATTTCCTATGAATGACCATTCCTCCTTCTTGCTGTATCCATAATGAGCATCTCATTCCTTAAGACATGACTGCTGCTTTTCTTCTGAATAAAAGACTTAATAGCCAAGGTACACTTGTACACTCTAAAATCTGAAGATATTGAGTTAAAAATGCCTTGAACCATCAAATTTGGGGAAGCAACTATTCCATCTGTATTAATCAAGTACCATAAGACCAAACACAACATATCTCCATGCTATTAAAAGTTTTCTGAAGATGGAGGAATTCTCACACTCCAGAAACTTTTATATCTACATTTTTTATCAACGGCAGAGATGTTTAAACAACATGGGCTGTCTAGCATCCCATTACACTGATAAATAAAATCCATTTATTTTCCAATGGATTCTGGAGGCCCAAATATCAATTTGCACAGCTCCAGGAGCAACAGAAAAAGTTTTTTTCCCACTCCTTAAGTCAGTGCATGTCTTTCATGGTGGCCAAGTCATTCAAGACACTTTAATATACCTCAGTTATATTATGCTGAACATCAGAGCACAGCAGACAGTCTTTCTCCAAATAGTCAAGTTTCTACTGTACATTCAATGAGACAATTGAACTCTCCAAAGCCATTCATCTTAGGAACTATGTGTTTCAGTGAGAAAAATTTATAGTTGTCCAAAAAAGAAATCATATATTTTACCTGTTTTCTTATCACTACCTTATAAAACCAGCATTAAAAGTAATTTCAAGGTATAACATAATTAGCCATCTATGAATATTTAATTTGATTTAGTCATTCCAGTAGCATTAAAGAGTTATAGACACGGTACGTCTGCTCCGCCCACAGCTTGGCAAGTGGCTGAGCTGACATTGGTCTGCATATCCAAAGTCTATGCTCTTTCAATGTTATTACAATAATCCTCATATTATCTCAACCCTTGTAAACAATATGTGGCAATTTTTAAAGGGTAATGGCATAAATGACAATGGCTAGTTGTGCCAACTTGGCATCCTCCTCTGGAGAGTCTAGAGTTACAGAGGATATTAGCTACATTAAAACAGTAGTAAGTGTTGTGTTTCTATTTACTTGTAAAAGTTGATCTCTAAATTCTTCATTTCTCATACCAGGTCCTGGGTGATGGGAAGAGAACAAACTAAGAGAAAAAGACTCAAGCAGCTTCTTCACAAACTGTTGGTGCGGACAACTGCACGAATGCATAAGTTAACACATGTTCACAGAAAGTTCACTAGAAATTAAAGAAAACATAATCCAGCACATAGGAACCCCTGAGTGCAAATCTTGGGCTCTCTACATTGATAACTTTATAATCATGGTATAACAAGTATTTGTTGATTTTTAAAAATTTCAATTATAGGAATCACTTCATACAGGTCCAAAATTCCACACTTAATAAATCAATCATAGTGTCTCTCCCAGAGACCCAGTATAGATTAAAATGCCATGCAGAGGGAAAGATTTTTAAAAATGGGGAAAAATGTATATCATGGGAATGTGCAATCAATGTAGAGTCACAGTGGACAGACTGACATCAGGCAAAATCAACATCAAGACAAAGCTGAAGAGTTCTTTGTTCGGAATGATGGTTGCCCTCAGAAATTTATATGTGGAAGTTTAATCACCAGAGTAGCTACTAAGAGGCAGATATTAAAGAGATAATTAAGTTATGAGGCTTGAGCTGGAGTTTTGTTACATAACGTAAAATAGACTAGGACATAGAAATAAAGAATATTCTATAATAAAATGGCCAGTATGTAGGATGACATATGAACATACCGGCACTCAATACCAGACTCCTAAAATACATGAAGGAGAAATGGATAGAGCTGAATAAACAGTAATTTCAAAGTAACTGCTGGAAATGTCAAGGTTCTGCTTTCAGCTAGAAAGGAAATCGACAAGAAAACAAAAAATGCTAATATCACATACACAATTATACCGAACACTATCTGATCAACCAGAGAGTGCAGCTTCTTCTCAAGGCCACTTGGAACACTCTTCAGGACAGAAGATGTACTTTAGACCAAACTGTACATTAGGCCAAAATGTCTCATCTAAAACACTTTGAACCATATGGTAATTATAACTCCAAATTTTCTGGTTCTGTAATATAAAATAGAACATTTGGGTATATTATGGAATACCCACATTATCACTATGCAGGTCAACACCCCCTAATCAATTATAGTTCCTCACAGACATAGGCACCTTTTGGCACTGAGACAAAGGTTATAACAGCACTACCTTCAATCCAATGTCTTACCACCAAGCCCTTAGCTTTTTCAAATGAGTTTGTTTCCTTTAAACTCTGATACACTCACTGAGTACAAGTCACTACTGTGCTCCAAAGATTTCTACCAGCATCCATGCTTTTATTCCTTCTCTTCAGCCGTGTGTCCACAACAGCTGCATCCACTGTTACCACTATAGTACTGGAGTGCATCTCAGGGTGTCCACAAAACAATAGCAGCATCCACCGTTGCCACTATAGTACTAGAGTGCATCTCAGGGTGTCCACAAAACAACAACTGCATCCACCGTTACCAGTATAGTACTGGAGTGCATCTCAGTGTGTCCACAAAACAATAGCAGCATCCACCACTATAGTACTGGAGTGTGTCTCATATGATGTAAATATCCATGCATGGTTACTGAGACCTTTGGCATCCTGAGACTGATAACTTTCTACTTGAGACCTTTTTTTTCCATACCTTTTATTTTACTTTTCAATTTACATACCAACGCCAGTTCTCCCTTCCTCCCCTTCTCCCACCTTCCATACCTCCCCTTTCCCATCCCCCATCTATTCCTTAGAGGGGGTAAGGCCTTCCTTGGGGTGTCAACAGGTCTGGGATAGCAACTTGAAGCAGGACCAAGCCCCTCCTCCCATATCAAGGCTGAGAAAGGTGTCCCACCATAGGGGATGAGCTCCAAAAAGCCAGTTCATGCACCAGGGTGTGACTGCCAGCCCTCCACCACCAACAGATTAAGCCACATTACTGTCACCCACATTCAGAGGGTCTAGCTCGGTCCCATGAAGGTTCCCCAGCTGTCAGTCCATAGTGCATGAGCTCCCACTATCTCAGGTCTGCTGACTCTGTGGTTTTTCCCCATCATGCTCTTGACCCACAATTGTTCATATGATCCCTCTTCCTTCTCCAGAAGCTCAGCCCAGTGCTTGGCTATGGGTCCCTGCATCTGCTTCCATCAGATACTGGATGTAGGTTCTATGATGACAATTAGAGTAGTCATTAATCTGATTAAAGGGTAATCAGACACCCTCTCCACTATTGCTAGGAGTTTTAGCTGGGGTCATCCTTGTGGATTTCTGAAAATTTCTCTAACATCATGTTTCTCCCTAACCCCATAATGGCTCCCTCTCTCTAGACATTGAGACCTTTTAATACCTTCCCATTGCTCTTCAAATGAAATATGAATTTGTCCATACAGTTGGCTGTCAATTCAAAGCTCTGATTCCTTCCTAGCATTGCCAACTCCTCCTTGCTCAGACTCCTAGCTACACAGACTTCTTTCATTCCCTCAAACACCCCATTACTTCCCAGTTAGAGTCTAGCTTTCCCATTTCCCCTCAGAGTGCACTTCAGATGGTTATCAAAACCAGCAGCAGCATCCCCATCAGCATCTGATCTCAGATGCCACATCTTATAACTTCCCTAAGTCCCCATCTAGCTAAGCTCACGTTTCTCTATGTTCTTTTGCTTTCCCTTAAGAAATGTAGTTTTAGTATGCTTCCGTTTACAAAAACATGCAAAGTTCACACAGAGCCCACGTGCAGTTTTCCTCTTCATTTTTGTGTTGCCACTGCATATTCACTGCAGCTGGTAAACTAGCCACCACACTAACACACCAGTGAGGTGCTGACTGGTTTTCATAGTTTGCAACTCACTGTCTTTTTTGGGTCTCCACTTCAATCCTAGGCACTGACCTGGATTCTTTAGTGATTATGCCCTGTCGTTGGAGGCCACTTGTTCATTTCCTGGCCATCCAGACTCCCGAAATAACCACACAGAAACTGTATTAATTAAATCGCTGCTTGGCCCATTAGCTCTAGCTTCTCATTGGCTAACTCTAACATCTTAATTTAATCCATTTCTATTAATCTGTATTATCACCATGAGGCTGTGACTTACTGACAGGGTAAAGTTCCAGAGCCTGTCTCCGGCAGGGCTACATGGCTTCTCTGTGACTCCACCTTCTTTCTCCCAGCATTCAGCTTAGCTTTCCCTACCTAGTTCTGTTTTGCCCTAACAGGCCAAGCCAGTTTCTTTATTAACCAATGCTATTCACAGCATACAGAGGTGAATCCCACATCAGTGCCCCTTTGTCTTTTCTTGTCTCAGATGTTCCTCATTCTTTCTCCTTCCACTTTAAGAAGTACTTCCCAAGTGCCTTTTACGCTTCCCCCCAGCTTGTTTTGTCTTGTGTCGGTTTTACTTTTTTACACAATTGTACTGAGGTGAGTGTTTCATCATATCAAATCAAGAGTATGTGCGATCAACATGGCTTATCACCAAGGAAGCTATCATTCCATGACAGGGATGACCTTAATTATGTGACTAAAGCAATGTTTGTTAGACATCACAAGCATAAATTCATTCCTTTCTACCATACCACAGAGTAATCTATTCCTTGGAAAACAAAACCTTGAGGTGTCCATATTCAAGGGTAGAAGGAGTAGAGTTTTACCTTTCAGGGAGGGAAATTACAAAATAAATTATTTAAAGTGTTCTTAAAAGATTTGCCTATTCTTTCACATTTGTTTGTTTGTTCATTTCTGTGTCCAGTCTAATCAAGGACTCCATGGTCTATTTTAGCAAACCCTAAAATAATGTGGTGAAACTCTCCAGAGAACCACTACTAACAGTGTGTGTATTTTTGTGTGTCTATCTCTGTGCGTGTATGTGTCTGTGTGTACATGTCTGTTTTTATGTGTCTGTTTCTGTGTGTATATGTCTGTGTGTATGTGTCTGTGTCTGTATGTCTATGTATGTCTATTTCTGTGTATGTGTCTGTGTGTATGTGTATGTCTCTCTCTCTATGTGTGTGTCTGTGTGTTTGTGTGTGTGTGTTGTGAGATTTGTGGCAAGGAATTAGCTCCTATGATGGAGGCTAGTAGTCAGTGAGATAGAGACCCATCAGAGCAGGTACTGGTAACCAAGGTGGGAACTGAGAGCCTGAGAAACACGAGCGCAGACAGGATGCACTGAGAGCCCACCAGTCTGAAGGACAGACAGTCTAAAGGACAGACAGGATGCACTGAGAGCACACCAGTCTGAAGGACAGACAGTCTGAAGGACAGACAGGCTGTGTTGAGAGCCCACCAAACTGAAGGACAGACAGTCTGAAGGACAGACAGGATATAATTCAGGAAGAGCTGGGGCTTCTGTTCAAATACAGTGGCAAGAGAAAATTACTTTCCTGACTTAGAAACAGATAGGTGGAATTCCTTCTCCTTCCAATTAATGATCTGTCCTTTTGTTCTACCTAGAACTCCAATTCATTGGACAGATCCAACCAGATTAGAGATACCCTCTGGTTTACTTCACCTACAGATTCAAATATCAGTCTCTCCAGATACATTCTCACAGACACACCCAGAATAATGGTTAAAAATTTGTCCAGTACACCAAAACATAAAATTAGCCATTATACCCAATTTATTTCACATAGAATTATTAACACATTATAATTAACAAGGTTTTATAGTTATTCTGTTCCTCTTATTAATGATCTTAGCTCTAGAATCAGAAGCCCTTCTGGCTTTAAAAAACCTGGCAACTCCAGGGCTTACGACAGTGCTTTATAATTGATAAATAAATGAAAAACTAGTCAATCACAAAGTATTGATTATATAGCACATAGTACAAAATAACCATGATGGAATATTCTGCTATTACATCTGGGATGTGAGTAAAATCACCTTCCAGGCCAAAAATAAACATATGTATATTAATTGCTTGTCTTGCTACTAAGTCAAAATACCTAAAAAAATCAATGAAGAAAAAAATAAAAGGTTATCTTAGCTCATAATTTAGGGGTACAATCCCTCAAGAAGGCCAAGGCAGCAGGAGCTCAAGCAACCTGGGCACATCATATCCACAATTAAAAAGCAGAGAATAATTAATGAATGCATTACCTCTTTCTCAGCTTGCCTTTTTCTCCACTTTATAAAATCCAGAATCCCATGACCAAGTAGTCTTGTCCATGCTCAGGACAGGTCTTCATGTATCAGCTAACTTCAGACTCTCCCCACAGGCACACCCAGAGGTCCATCTCCCGGGAAATTCTAGACTTTGTCAAGTTGACAATTCATACTAACCATAAGTGTTGCCTATCCTGGTAGGCAACTTACGGTGGCAGGAACCTAAAGAAGCTGGTCACACTGCATCATGCATCAGGAAGCAGGGAAAGATAAAGTTTACCACTCAGCTCATTTTCTTCATTTTATGCAGTCTAGGACCGCAGCTCACATGTAAGGTGGATCCTCACAGCTTGGTTAACCTAACAGGCATGGCCAGAAACTATCTTAATCACAATAGTTCCTCACAGACATGTCCAAATGCTTGTCTCTTCTGTTACTCTAAATCCTGTTAAATGAACAATTATTAGCTATCACAACTGCACCCTATATCAGCTTGGTACTCAAGCACATCACTTTTAAGCCTCTAACTTTCTACCCCTTGTCTCCATAGGCTTATGGTACTCTCACAATGCATTTGCACAACATTAGAAGTCTTCAAAGACTTTAAGACTTCCAACACTGTTTAAGAGATAGAAGAGCAATTCTCATATATGAGATTCAAACAATATCTTAACTATGAGTTCCTACACAGTCAAAAGCGAATTGCATACTTCAATTTACAATGGCACAGAATTAACACCTGCATAGGTGAAATAGGAGTAAATCAAGGATCAGACCAGATCCCAGCAGGGAAAACAACCAAATGCTACAGCTGTGAGTCTAGGGCTCTGGATGAAATCACCTGGGTTTGAAGGGAGTTGAGCATCCCCACACCTCCAGGTGTTACCTGCAGCACACACCCCCAGCTGCTGCCTGTAGCACACCCACACCTCCAGCTGTTGCCTGCAGCACACCCACGTCTCTAGTTATTGCCTGTAGCACACCCACACCTCCAGCTGCTGCCTGTAGCACACCCACACCTCCAGCTGTTGCCTGCAGCACACCCACGTCTCTAGTTATTGCCTGTAGCACACCCACACCTCCAGCTGCTGCCTGTAGCACACACAGCCTCTTTTCTAAGCGTCGTTTACTCTGATCCTGTTACTTTCTTTAGAGGAGGTCACATGGTCCTGACATCTACAAACATCTCCCACCTCAACTTTGCACTTTTACACAGACATTCCCAGAGTCTAACTTAATCTAGATAATACCTCACAGGCATGCCCACAGGCATCTCTCTTAGTTGAGTGTCAATCTTGTGAAACTGACACTATTAATCACCGCACATCCACTCCCAAACTATCAGCATGCTCACGTTAGATATCTGCATCACTCACCACTCACGGTGACTTGATAGGGAATTTCCTTATAGGCAACTTGAGAAACAGATGGTATTTTTCTTCTTGCAACTTACAAGAATGGAACTTAATCATATTCCAAATGAAGAGGCATGATCATTTTTTAAGTCTTTTTCTATAATGGACATTAACCTCATAAGTAGCAGGTCAGAGGAGAAGACTTACAGAAGAAAGGGGTAGTCATCACTCACCTTTTAAATCATTCAGAAATGTTTCAGTATCTGTGTCTTCTGTAGTCCATAGCCTGAGAACCACACAGCCCAAAGCTACCCAGTGAATTTCAGACAAGTTCCATGGAGTCTCGTTAGCTAGCCTAGCATTTTATATGTTTTTGTTTTCAGTTCTTTAACTGCTCAAGTTGTCTAGATCTAACATGAAACCCACAGAAGCTACTGCATGATTCCTGAACTGGGCTATGAAAGAAAGATGTTACAGCAGGAAGCTTGAAGAAGCTGTACTGTCAAAATTCAATTCAACCTTTAGATCTGAGGCTGGGCATTCTTGGTCCTGGGAATGCTACATAGGCCAAGGCCACTCCCTCTCCTCCTTGTGCCCTTCTCTCCAAGGGATTAGAAGATTCATTGGAAATTTCTCTTCTCTGCATATAAAAATGATGGAAAGATGATGTTTAGAAATTTAAGGAAGATATGGGCCAATGATAAAACAAATAGTGAATAAAAGAGATCCTGTCCTCTTTTCTATTTAACAAGTTTTTCACACACTTTATTAAAAAGAAACTAATAGGTTATTTAAATGCATATTCATCTGAAAATCTGCAACTGTAACACAGAGAAGTTTAGTATAGTAACTTTTGAAATGTTCTTCACAAAACCATAAAGTCCCGAGATTTGTGAAAGATGCTATCCTTTCCTAAGAATCTTTTAAACAAACTGAGCCTGTGTGAGTATCTTGAAATAGTTCCCTACTTGTCTGTATCTCAGTATCACAATGTTAATTGAAGAGGAAGATGCCATTTGGCACAACTGTAAGACCATATATAGCAAAGTCGTACCCAGAGACCTCCTGGAATAAGAGCTAGACACTTGAGGAGGTCATCCATCCTCATCCCAAATTAAGCTCTTGGCCACTTGCATGTAATCAGCAGGCTAAAAAGAGAAGCAAGACAAAAGGCACATCGAGGAAAGAACCTCCATTATTCCGATTGGAATACATTGCCCATGTGTCACCAATCAAAACGAACTAACTTGAGATGAAAATAGAAACAGAGTAGGCTATTAAATGCAAGTTTGCACAGCATGTCAAACCTAAGGGATGATGGAGCAAGAAATGTCTTTTTCCTAAGTCCCTGTATTGCATTTGCCCATACTCAGTGCTTCTAGGTTTCCTCCTATCTGCCCACACAACAGTTTGCAGTCTACCTTTGCTAATACCAAACTTCATTTGCATAAATGACATGGAACAGATGTTGAATTATGAGTTACGCTCACAGGGGATACGCTGTCAAATATCCAAGGATACAGAAAGTACAAGCCACAATGCAGTTGTTCTCAGCAGAGTCCTCTGAATTGGCCATGCATTTACTTGTAATTGTAGTGATTATCTGCTCATCAGGCCACTCTCTGCCACTCTGAATGGTCCGGTGCACTCCCAGTTTGTCCTCCGAGTCATCCTCTCTATTCTCAGGAGGACCAAGAATAGAAGGAGCTGAGTTTCCTTTGTTCTGGTCCCTTTAGTCAGCACAGCAAAGTCACAGTCAAGATAAAGCAGGAAATGGGCAGGGAGGAAAGAGCCCACCCATTATTTTCTTTCCCCCTGCTGGTGTAGGGTGCCCCACAATCAGAAATCATCTTTGAACTTAGGTTATAGTGGTACAAACCACGCATCAAAAAATGTAGCCTTGTTTTCAGTCAGATTTCATAGCAAAAAGTTATATCCGGTAGACTTTCTTAGCAGCTCGTCCATAGCTATGAGCACACAGTGAAATTTCCAACAAATTATTCAAATTCTCTGAGCAAATGTTATGTGAAACCCTTCAACCAGTGACAGTCTCAAGAAAGCAAGTGTGTCACACATAGCAATTTCATTTTCTCTTTTCATGACATTTTAAGTTTTTAAAAGAATGGATATATCTCCTGGAAGTTTTTTTTTCCTTCTAAAACTATGTTCTAAAAATGGATCTCTTTATTACTTTTGAGGCTTTTTGTTGTGGTCTAAAAAGCTAAAAACATTTGTCCAGACATTCTGAATCTCACTGCTAGCAGATCTAAGAACACAAATGGAAAATGAACAGCCAGCAAACAGAAAACCAACCAGTACTTGGGGAATAAAAGCAATTTTAATTTCTCAAGACAAAGTCTCCCTGCAGACGTAACACAACCGCCATGCTTCTGGAGCCTTGCTAAAATGCTTACTCATGCATTCACACACTCACTCGTGTATTCACACACTCACTCATGTATTCACATACTCACTCATGTACTCACACACTCACTCGTGTATTCACACACCTCACTCATGTAATCACACACTCACTTGTGTATTCACACACTCACCTCACTCATGTATTCACACACTCACTCATGTATTCACACACTCACTCGTGTATTCACACACTCACCTCACTCATGTAATCACACACTCACTCGTGTATTCACATACTCACCTCACTCATGCAATCACACACTCACTCATATATTCACACACTCACCTCACTCATGTAATCACACACTCACTCAT
>LOJH01027799.1:7347-22520 GCA_001685095.1 Ellobius talpinus
ACACACACACACACACACACACACACACACCATCTGCCAGCTTCATCACTTCAAAAAGGAAAGGGCATTTTACACCCAAAAGCAAGAGCGCAAGAAGGACATAATCTCAAAATAAAGGAGGGCCTTTCAAATTGATTAAATTTAGGTCTGTTAAAATTTTCACTAAATTGCCCTTGATTTTCTCATTTAGCTGCAGTCTGTTGAAAATGCCATTTGAGGAGTCCAATGAGCCTGTGGGTCAGCATTTGAGAAGCACTGAGATAATGATCGTAAAGTGCTTTTCAGCCCAGGCACCCACACTCTTAGGATCAGGGATTCTTGGTAAGTGTCATGGGGATGCTTGGAAACAATTAGCAGCAGTACTCCCTGGGCCTGAGGACTCTTTCTGCTGGCTCTCTGCAGCACAAAGCCCATGCCCACCCAGTTCTGAGCATTCTGACCCACAGAGCACCTTGACTTTCTCATAGAAGAGGTGTCGGAAAGGTCAAGGGAATTGATTATGATGGATCACCAGAGTTTATTCATTCTCCTCAATGACACAGCCCTGCTCCTTCAAGGCCACTCTACAGCATAACTGGGATGAAGTATACGGAAGCTCTCTGGTTCATGATAGGGTGCACAGTCTACTGCATGGGGGAATCTGATTTTGCCGCTCCACCTCATGGGGCTCCTTGCTCATACTTTACTATCTGACAGAAATGTCTGTGAAGAGGTGGGGATAAAGCACTGTTGTAAAGTGAGTGCTTGCCTAGCATGCACAGAACCCTTGGTTGAATTCATAGAACTGCAGAAATTAATCATGGTGATGCATGCCTGTAATGCCCACTATTGGGAGGGGAAGGCAGGAGGATCTGAAGTTCCATGCCATTCTCTGCTATAAAACAAGCTCCAGGTCAGTCTGGAATGTGTGAGACCCTATCTCTATGCTCAAACTAAACAAAAGAGTCTAGTGACTTCTAAACTCTTAAAACCTCAGTTCCATTCTCTAATGGAGGATAGTAATACTGTTTTTAAAAATAAATTTGTTAAAAGCTAAAATATAGATATACATCAATGTCATGAGATTGGAACATATATTCTAGCAACAATAACAAACAGCAGCAAGTATTATTATGAAGTATTTTTACTATCTGTCTCTAATGAGTTAATGAAACAGTTATTTATCATTTTGCCAAATAAACAACTAAATAAATAAATCACATACAAGACCAGTAAAGTCAATACATTGACAGGATTCTGAATTCCAAATGTAATTTTGTTTTTGAAATGGTTTTTAAATAACATGGCATTATTGAAAAAATGTATAACCATGACCTTTTGCCCTGGCCTTCTATTTGTTTGTTTGCATGCTTGTTTTATTTTGTTTATTTGTTTGAAGGTTTGTAGTTGTGTGTGGGAAGACATGGAACATACAACTCAGGCTAATGTCAACCTTGCTGTCCTCTGTCTCTGTCTTCCAACTGCTAAAATTACAGGCACATCATACTTCGTCAATGTTGATTTGTTTGGTTTTAGTGTTTAAGACAGGATCATGTTGGCCTTGAACTCACCATGTAGTTCAGGCTGTTCTCCAGCTTATAGTTTCTGCTCGTCAGTCTTCTGAGTATTAGGACTGTAGGCACGCACCAGTATTCTCAGCAATGACCTGATTTGCTATGTACATGACTTGACCTTGCTAACAGACCAAATGTACACATTAGTCCTCATCAGCTCTCTTCCTATCCAGGTTCTCACATAACATACGAGGTTAATTCCTCTCTGTGTTTTGGAGAGGGATTGAGTAACATATTCTAGAAGATGACTTCTGACCAGATGGCAACTAATGTTCTTATTTTGTTTTTACCTTCACAAAACCCTGTAAGATAGCTTTTGAAGGCTCTCAACAACATGTGAAAATATCCAAGGTTGAAATTAATGTATGCCTACTTGTAAATAGGGAGGAGAGTGGGGTTTCCCTTCAGGTTTGAAGACCAGAGTGAAGGGTTATCACTCCAATGATCAACCTGACCAGTAGCAGCAAAGAGTTGCCAGCATCATTGTCGTCACCACCTTCATCATCACCACCAGCGTTTCAGTCTCTTTGAGCACCTCACCTGAGAAGGCAGCTTGGCATGGAACTCCCCTTTCCAGCTAATCTACAAGCCTTCCTCTCCCAGAAAACAATCACTCATCCCAAACATCTATTTTTATAGAATGACATTATCCTAGCTCTCTACTCTCTCGTGTGACAGGAGGGGGGAGTAGCATAACATCCACAGTCGCCCTACACATTTCAAAGAAAAAGACCCTGGTTCCTGGGCCTCTGCAGCACTCTCTCCTCCCCTTCTCTGGCCAAATAACAGCAGACAGTGTTGTATGACATTAGCCAAAGTGCTGGAGAGCGCCCTAGCATATCCCTAAATTAAAAAAGTATCCAGAGCGGGATGAACAGCTTCTATTCTCCTAGGAGCTGTGCTGAAACAATAGGTCCCACGAGGAGATGCTAGGGGATAGAGTTCAATGTTTGACAGTTTAGAGGGTGGGAGTTGACTCCCAGCACACAGGACAGAATGTTAGGAGCGTGGGACCCAGGAGGGTAGGCGGTAGAGACAAAAACGGCTAAGTGGTGATTTCTTCTAATGAATATGTGGGTAGGAGCTCTACTTTGGGAAGGCCCCACATCCACCCACTCATGTTTCGACTTTCTGCATGGAACTTGAACAAATTTGAAGGAAACAAATCTTGCAAAGAATTCTGCCCTCCCCTCCCCTCCCCTACTGCAATAGACCCAGCTTCAGGGTTCTTTGACCCTGTAAATGGTGAAAAATATTTATCTTTCTGAAACTTGAGTCTCCCATGAGCTTCTCTGACTAGATGTAGCTTCACCTCTAACCTCTGAATATCTGAATTAATCGAGTTTGACCTTAGCTTTCCCAAGGTCTTGTCCTGGAACACAGGTAATAGGCATATCAGGGACTATCAGTTCTCAGCATTATACACCTTCAAAGGCTGGTGGCTGCTAATGGAGAGGATGGAAGGATCTAAGGACATACAAAACTAGGTTATTATAGAAAGCCTAGAAGGTTATGATGTAAATGTACTGGTTATTGAGTAAGAAGCTCCGTAATTATGAAGACCTTGTCTCATCAAATCTGTGCTCCCTGGACTTCCAAGTCTTACACAGGAGTTGCATCTCACAGTGACAGGCATCTTGCATTTCCACAACCCCATCTGGCCTGTTAGCTGAGATATATATGTACTGTGTCTGGGCTTAAATACAAAGACTCACACACGAAACTAAGCCCCTCACTGTGTTCCCCTTATATCTGTTTGTATGAGCATCACAGACAGTAAAACTGGAAGACTGAATTAGACAACCAAAATTATTCTCGAGGATTCTGGACACATTTCATCATCCACGGAGACACTGCTCTAGCACCAGGGACTTGATTAGATTCTTTAGGAACAATGTTTCATGTGAATATTTTCAACTTCAGTGGTCTGTTTTGTGTTTCCTGATCCTCAAAAGCTTAACATCAATGGCCCTTTTTGTCCTTGAGGGCATCATTTTCTGCTTAAGGTGCTTCAAAACCATTCTCCTGAACTGAAACTTTTGTACCCCAAAAATGATCTATCATGTTCACTATCATTGCCTTTACCTGGCTTCAGATGTAATTAACCAATATTCTCAGCATACTAGTATACAAGAGAAGAACTATCTTCTCCCTGGTTAGACTATCTCATGCGCAGCGTAGAAGACTCATGTTCTACACAGACACCCTTGGAGACATGCGCTCCCTGTGGTGTGTGCTTTATCAGGTCTCTCTCTCTCTCTCTCTCTCTCTCTCTCTCTGTGTGTGTGTGTGTGTGAGGGAGAGAGAGAGAGTGAGAGAGAGAGAGAGAGAGAGAGGGGTGGGGTGTGGGGATGAAATGTGTGTCCCTATGGAGACAAGAGTTCAGCTTCAGCTGTTAATTTCTCAGGATGCTGTCTACTTGGGTTGTTTTTGTTTTTCTTTTTGTTTTGAGACAGGGCCCCTTACTAAACTGAAGTTTGCTATTCACCTAGCCTAGGAATTAGACTTGCTAGTGTGCCTGCCATTTTTCAATATGGGTTCTGGGGACACAACACAGGTTCTCATTGTTGCAAGGCAAGCACTTGACTTACTGAGCTATCTCCCCCGCACAATGTCTCTTGTTTCCTAATCATTCCTACCTATCATGACTTTACACACACGCACACGCACACACACAGAGTTGTGGCTGACACATTTTCCATACCTACGAATGATTCTAAGCAAAGTTGAAATGCACTGAAGCAGCTCTGACTGAATAAGTCCTCGCCAGAGCCACAGCCCCAACATCTTCACACTGGGCAGGTCTCAGGAATTCTCATGAACTTCACAGAGCCTCCAGAATGCCCGAGTACCAAGACCTGGTCCTCTCTGCCTCTTTAATATTCCCTCAGACAGTTTGTTCCTGAAACTGGCTGCTCATGGAAGTTCCTCTGTTCCACTTACCTGACCTGAAGCCTCAACGTGAGCTCTTCACAAATCCCCCTGCTGTTCTGAATCACGAACCCAAACGGCATCACTCCATCATGCCAAACCTTCAGCTATAAATTCCCTTTTGAGTTTCTAGTTTCTTCCATCACCATTGAACCAGGGAGTTATCTTCTACTATAGTCCTTTTAGTTTATTGTAGAAATCTGTTCTTCTACCCAAATAATTTCCTTCGCTTTCAGCTTGAGCTACCCCCAAGTTATGCTGTCTATGGATCCCATAGTTGATTTCAACTGTATAAAACCAGGCCTGTAGATCCTGCCGTGCTCAACAAGCAAAAATAAGAACGTCCACTGTGGGCCCATGCCAACAGTTCCTGTGGTCTGGGATGTGTCTCCTGCCTATGTAACACAGTCAGCACTTTTAAATTGTCCCATGTTTCAGCTTCTGGTCACCTCCAATCCTGTGTGAACGGCTTACACCAGCGCACAATGATGTACCTTTTGGTGTGAGTCCCGTCTCAGCCTTCTTTAAAGATACGAGGACACAAAGGCCGGAATGCTCAGGACCTAACTAGCAATCACAGAGTGAAATGGGTATTTTCTTACTTTTTACTTGCTGAGATAGAGATGAACCAGATAGTGCCTTCTGTAGTGTCTGGTTAATTGCGTATAAGCTGTACTGGGCACATATAGGCAATACCATGGTCACCAGGAGGATGCCATACTCCTGCCTTAGGGAAGCACCCTGTTGTTTGTAAGTGGCACAGCATTAGCTGTAGCGAGTTCCTTGTCTATTTTTGACACTCCATTCTACACACGTATGTAGGCGCACGTTCTGTGAGAAGTTCTGCTCTGTCTCTCACCCCCTATTGTTTCCTCTTCTCATTAGAACAGCCATTATCTACTAGCAAGTTCTGGTGAAATCATGGCTGAATGATTTGGAAAATTTGTAACTGCCACACTCTCCTGCACTTCTGTGGTTCCTATTTGTTTCCTTTACCAATTGTTTAATTTATACATTTCCTCATCAGTCACAACCTGAATGCATTTGCTGTGCCAAATGTGGCAACCAGATCTGGAGATCCCATGATTGTATGACGAGAGACAGACTGGAGGTTCTATGCTAAACAGACATTTCAAATCCACCTAATTAAAAGAATTACTCTTAGCTACACTTAGCATATGAATCAGCATTTTTGTCAACACCAGGCAGCACATTAAAAGAGTGGACTGTGCTCTGGGGCTAATTGAAAGCAGTATTACTTATCCAGACTCCCATTTTCAAATATTAGTGTTCATCAAAGACTTAGCTCTCTCTGATTGGATGAACCATAAACGTTTCCTATTAGACATTATAAAATTCATCTCCAATTCTGTTCCTGTGTCTATATTCTAAATGGTGTTTTGTGAAACATTGGTTTCTATGAGGAAGTCTTCCAGTGTAAATGTATGTATGTGATGGAAAATCATAAGTTTGCCGTGTGAAGCCATGAGGCACAGACTGCAGGCTTACCCTCTCACAGGGAACAATAGCAGTAATTTAATCAGCGTGCTGCCAGGCACAATGGTATGTTTCTGCGGTCCCAGCACTTGGAAGCCAGAGAAGGGACAAAAAGTTTCAGGCCAGTGAGGACTTCATAGGAAGACTCTCTTTCAAACACAGCCCCTCTCCAAAAATTAAAAAAGACATGCTCTAGAAGGCAAAAAATGACCTTGTGCTATCTTCTTAAGAGAAGGCTATGAGGACTGAGAAACTGGCTTCCTTGATCTCTGTCTTGGCTCTTTTAAGCCCTCCATGGGTGACTTGGACAAACTATTTTGATTTTTTGAGTTCTGGGTGAGTATCATGTAAATGCTAAATGCACAATTACTTTTTTGTTCCTTTCAAGCTTGGATTTGGATAATATAGACTAATACAAGCAAATCACTTTATGCAGTACATGGAGCCTGTTAAATGCACGATGTACATAGGCTTCAAAGATGATGATGATAATGATGGTGGTAGGGATGGTGTTGATAGGGATGGTGGTACCTGTTGGTAAAGACGATACCACTGGTGATATGTAGTGGTGTTGGTGATGATGATGGTGGTGCTGCTGATTGCTGATGATAATGATTCTGATCACGGTGTTGATGGCGGTGATGGTGAAGTGGTGGTTGGGGATGACAATAATAGTGATGGTGGTGGTAACACTGTTGATGCTAATGATGATAACGGTGCTGACGGTAGTAATGACTGACAATGATGAAAACAGGGAAGCAGATGGTGATGGATGCAGTGGTGGCAGTGAGATCTGGCTATTCTTGATTGTAAAGGAAGGGTAAAGGGATGCATAATTGGCCTCTGACCTGTTCTCCCAGGCTAGGAAGAAAGGAAGATGCTCATTCAAAAGAGAGCTCATTGCTGGTCCACCACCATGTTCTGCCTTTACCATGGTGTATCCAGCCACAGAGGTAACTGCCATGCTTGTTACCCATCTGGCTCTCCTGCTTTCCCTCCTCATGATTTGCAATAAACATCTCCAGGAGACTCTCCTGTGCACCAGGCAGCATCTGGCACCCGTGTCCTTCTGGGTAACTGTGGGGATATCAATATTTTATGACCTTCTTAGTGAAAACACCAACCCCAGGGTGCTGATACTTTCTCTGATATCATTCAGATTCTCAGCAGGCACTCATGTTCCCTTTCTCTGAGACTTGTCTATCACTAGCAAAGACTTTCCAATGGATTTTCTTCTGCATAGTCGATGTCCTATTGAGATGTACACAATTCCAGGAAATACCACAAAAACTAGCAAAGCCAAGAATTATTGAGCATTTGCTGTGTGTTGGGTACTGTGCCAAATATCTCACATTTATTATCTCATTTCATCTTCCCAGCATTCCAATAAGCAAGTTACTATCACCTATCCCAATCCACAGGCCTGGAGACTGAGAAGGAGATAAAATAGTAACTAGTTTAAATTTCCACACTGGGGTGCTAATTCAGGTGAGTGGAGTTTCCCTTCTATAGTGTGTCTACTTATTCCATAGCTCATTGCAGAAAATAAAGTTAAACTCAGAATATCCAAAAACTGCATGATAGATGCTGGAGCTCTCTGAGGGCAGGTTCCTTCCTGGAAATTATAATGGATGAATAACTTCTAAATTGTGGTTCAGGTAGATCTTGCTTCCTCCAGCCCCTGGGGGTATCTCAAACTATCAGAGGCTCATAGATGACTGAACTCCAGTTTTGACATCTGAAGAAGACACAAGGTTGCTACATTGCCTCTTTGCTTCCATAACTCATAACCAAATAGACCTCAGCCAGAAAGCACATCCAGGAATGGTATGGACTTTGGTTAAATAACTAGCCATACACATTTCTATCTTATTGAATATTCCATTATATTATATCTCCTGGTTACAGAAATAAAGACTGAGCAGGATAGTTTAAAAGGTATAAAAAATTGTACAGGAAACACGGGTGAACCATGCGTGGTTGCCCAGATAGACACTTATTTGGGAAATA
Organism: Ellobius talpinus; assembly: GCA_001685095.1. NCBI lineage: Eukaryota > Metazoa > Chordata > Mammalia > Rodentia > Cricetidae > Ellobius > Ellobius talpinus. The sequence goes on from LOJH01027799.1 coordinate 15,339, forward strand.
GCCCTGGTATGGTTTGAAAATGAAATGCATGGCATAGGTTCATAGGTTGAAGGCTCCATTCTCAGGGAAGAGTGCTATTGAGGAGGCTCTAAAATGTAGTGGGAGGAAGTTAGTCCCCAGGGGTTTACCTCTGAACATCAGACCTTACCCACAGTCCTTTCCTCATGCTCTGCTTCCTTATCAGGGCGAGGTGCATAGCCTCTGGCATCTGCTCCCACCTCCAGAATGCTCTGCCTGACCATGGTCTCAGAACTCACAGAACCAGTGACTGAAATCTCTGGAACTCTGTGCTAGAATGAGTCCTCTGTGAAGTCATTCTCTCACATAATTTGATTTGATCACCGTCACACAAGAAAAGGAATGCACTCTCTTATGTAAGATTGATCTGTATTAATAATCCATACTGTTCACTGCTGAACCAACATCTTTCTAGATGCCAGTCTATAATATCCACCTATATTCTGGCAATGCTTCAGAAAACACAAGCGATGTTATTAGTGACATTAGTGATTACAGGATTTAAAATTATTTTTAGTGTTTATTTGTAAGGAATCAAGTTTTGTATAATGGGTACTGGGATAGAGAGAAGGAAATATTTTCTTCCTTTTTTTAAGAAATAAATCTAAAGAGCAAAAGTCACAGAGTAAAGACCCTCCTCCCCATCATACCCCCAGTCAGAGCCTCACCAGGGAATGAGGGGTGCAAGGGCGAGACCCTCCAGGAACCATCCTTGATCCCCTTATACCCCTGCCCTGTTGTCATAACCTGACCAAGAATCTGGAAAGAGACAGAGGTGCTGGCATAGGCTGAGCTCTCCATGCAGCCTAATTATAGTCACCAAAGTCTCTCCAGATCCTGCCTGACAGCTCATCACTCCAGTGGCATTTTTGTCAGGAAAACCTCATTTCTATTTTTATTATGAGAACTGCTTGTCTTTACTGGCTCTTTGTACATAGATCAAGACATTATCAGGACCTGTGCTTTCCCCAGGCGAAGGTGAATGACTAATTTTCTCTCTCTATTAAGGACTATGCTACCTCCACTGGATTCCACAATTTTTATTTCACACTCTAAGACCTTGGGGACCTGGGAGAAAGTTAACCTCTCTGGTGCCACACACCTTCATATTCCCGAACCTCCCAATATTTGTTTCTTGTGCTAGTGTTCAGCAGACAAGATGGCCACAGAGCTCATTTGTTTAAGTGGGACCCCACTTAAAACATGAAGGCCGAATTTCTATGTCATCCTTTACTGAACATGTTTACAAGAAGGAGACATCTTTACAGAAATGAGGAAAAGGAGAAAGAACTCAAAATCCTGGAACTGGAGCCCCAAATGTTTGTAAGCTGCACATCATGGGTGCTGGGAAACAAACTCGGGGTTTCTGCAAAAGCAGGAGGTACTCCTAATCTCGGAACCATCTCTCTGGGAACTGAACAGAGCCACATGATGACATCTGAGGTCCAGTGAAGGCAGAATAAAATTGCCATTAATCTGTGTCTCTTCCAGTCAAAATTACGTCCACTAAGGATGATGGTGTAAGACCCTGTATGGACCCCGAAGCTCACCCCATGCTCTGCATTCTGAAAATCATTCACATGCATCATTTTATTTAATCCCTATGTCAAAGTTTTTTATTCATGCACCTAACCCATTCATTACTCATTTAATTCATCTATAAATATTTATGAAGCAGAAATTATGTTCTAAGGATTGTATGGTGTTCCTAGTACACAGTGATTAAACACAAACAAGTAGCAAGGAGATACTATTTCCTTGGATGGAACTTGAAATCAATGCATTACTAGAGACAGACCAGAAAACTATCAGTCTGATGCAGTTCTTACACAACAGAGTCCTACCATATATATCAGAGTTTATCCCAGAGAAATGGAAACTTAAGTTCACACAGCAATGTATACGTAAAGGCTCATGGTGGTTTATTCATAACGATAAAATCAGGAATTATTTCAGATATATTTCAGTACGTGAATATTTAAGAAATAGCAATATGACCATATTATGAAACACTATTCAGAGTATTGACCTATAACAGTGTAGATGAATCTCCACAGGGGGGAATAAGTAAACTCCAAAGGTTAGCTATTGCATGGTTCTGATTTTGAGTTATTTACATTTTGTTAAAGGAAGAATTTGTATTTACCAAAAGTTAAGTCTTGGAAGGGTAGGGGTGGGTACTGGGTGTAGCTATGAAAAAACAAAGGAAGATATGGAGCTGCTCTGTATCTTGACTGTAGTAAACACTGATCCCCACACATGATAAAATTAGCAAACCTAGAGAAATGTGAATAAGGTCAGTGGATTTGATCAATATACACATCCTTGTATGAGATACTTATACTATAATTTTATTAACATTGCCATTAAGGAAACTAAGTAAAGGGGGATACCTATTATTCTATAATGAATCAACAATTACCTTAATAAAAATCCAATCAAACAAAATTACATGGTAAATTTTCTGAGGCAAGTTATGTTTCATGGTATGAAGGAAAAATCAGGTGCTAACAGCAATAAAGGAGCTATAGAGAGCGAGGACAGCCACTGAAGGATGAGGAGCCGGTGAGGAGCATGGTGAATGGAAGCCTGTGACCTAACCGGGGGTGGACATGTGCAGTCATCATAGGAACGTGGTAGAGAGGACATGGCATGCAAGGATGAGGGGACATTTTGTAGTCGTGTAAGAAAGCAAGCGATGGGCTAGAAAGAAGCCTTAGAGGTCAAGAACAGGTGTCACTCTTTCTGAGGACCCAAGTTCTGTTGTCAACACATGGGCTGGAGAGTCACAACTGTGTGCAACTCTAGCTCTAAGGAATGCAGCGCCTTCTTCTGGCCTGCATGGGCACTACACTCACAGAATACACCCCCACACTCACAGAATACACCCCCACACTCAGAGAATATGTACAAATAAAAAATAACTCTTCAAATAATGAGTGACTGCCCTGAACTTGTGCAGAAGTTATTGCTGCCATGCAGGCACTAATAACTATAGTAATTCATAAATCTAGAAATTGTCTAACTTGGGTTTGAATGCCAAAGTTACCATAATATCTACCACCTCCCTTAACAGAGCTTTATAGACTGGGCAGATAGTTTAGTGGGGAAAACAGTATTATTTAAGGATAAGGACCCTGGCTGAGTTCAGACCCCCAGGCCCCATGAACATATCTGTCATTCAGTTTTTCTACAACCATGATGGAGACAGAGAAGGAGAATCCCCAGCAAGCCTCATGCCAGCCAGCCTGGCATACACAGCAAAGAAAAAGAGACAATTGCAAATAAGGCAGAAGGTGAGACTGAAACCCAAGATTGTCCTCTGATCAGCAATACACATTATAGAACATGCATGTCCACACCCACACACTCATTCATGCACACACACACACACACACAGAGAGAGACAGACAGACAGACAGACAGACAGAAATAAACCATTCTATGAGGTTAAATAGGCACATGCTTTTCAACACAGCAATATTTCTCCGATGGATCTACCCCACAGAACAAAATTTATGTTCAGAGAAATATCTAAATAGGAATGTCTGAAACAAGATTTCAAATTCAGCAAAAATTGGAAGCAACCCAAATGCCCTTCAACTATTGAATATACACACACGGATGCTTCCACACTGTTAAGAATGCTACTCAGCAAGAAAGAGGAAGAATGATCTATTGATAGATGCAGTCACGTGTGGGAATCTAAATCCACTTGGCCCAGAGAAAGAAGGCAGACTCCATGGCTGTCTTACTATTCTGTTCTTATGACATTCTAAAAAAGACAAAAACAACAGCGGCAGCTAAGATTCTGTTGATTCCTGGGGACTGGGATAGGAGACTGACTCCAAACAGAATCATGAAAACTTTTCAGAAAGATGAAGCTGATGCTGGTTGTCACATGACCAGATGCAGTTATTGAAAATCATGGATTTGTGTGTTCAACAGGGCAAATTTTCCTGCATGTAAAAAAAAAATTCTTCAGTAAGCCTGGCTTTGATGCTCTGATCTCTGGAAATGAGCAGATCGAGATAAAAGCCGAAGGAAAACCTTCCTCATGTCTGGGAAGTTATTGGTGGCCCCCAGAGACTATAGTACTATAATCTTATTTTCAGAAAGTGTATTAAATAAAAATGGAATGGTAATATAGCTTCTGTAGAGCTTGGTGACTGGTGTTTAGGGAGAGACAGTCAGCATGATGGGGTAAGAAGGACCTGGTGAGCATAGAGGGGCTTGTCCTGAGTGTAACAACCGTTACCTTCAAGTTTACCACTTAGAAATTCTGTCTTCCTTGTCATCAGACAAAAAAAGAGAAAGTGTCTCCTATCCAAAATTTCCCAGATGCTCAAACCGTGGTAGACCCCAGCACCTGTAGGCTCAGTAAGACATGTTTCTACTCTGCATCCCTGGGTTAAGAGGATGATTTGGGAACCACACAGAAAGTCAATGGAGAATGAGGAACTAGACGAAACTAGCAGTCTACCTCCAAGTACCAGCAGGAGACAGCAGAAGGAATCTCCAAGGTGAGATTGACCAGGAATTTTGATAACTTCATTCATTTCAGGTATATCTGCAGCTCATGCTTGTGAGTTATTCCTTGATTCTTAAGAAGATATGCCTTTCCATACAATGGGTTTATGTTCCTTACACTCAAGCAATTCTTAGGATCCCATGTTAAAATTCCATAGGTATTTGTTGTAATAAAGAATGGATGTCTTCCCTACATGCTAATGTTGTTTACTTGCTTTTTTGTTTTCTGAGAAAATGAGGAAAAGTGAAGTGATAACAAGTTATAACAACAGTATATTTGCCCTCCATCTTTAGAATCCCATCTCAGCCTACAAAGAAGCTGCCAGGATATCTCCTTAGCTCCAAATGAAGCAAAAAGCATAAACAAACTAGACTTCGCTTATTAACGCCTGTGACGAGAAACAATGGCTTAGTGGTGGTTTGTTTCTTGTTCTCAGGGATGAGATGCACAATCGGACTCAAGGCCGGGATCCTAGGGTCAACTTTTCTCCCTGGGCAACCGCATCCTGTTGTGAATTAAGGTCCAAATGTGAGGGGATTGAACAGTCTCAGGGCAGCTGATGTGAGGCTATCTCTTGGCCCAGAAAAGACACCAGCATCTGTGACTACGGCCATGCTTGGCAGCCATGGCTGTGCTCTCATCAGGCTCTCCAGGTTCCCAAAGCTCATGCCACAAGGGAATCATAACAAGCCAACGATCAATTCCTCTTTCTGTTGTGCGAGTCACTGGGGCTGACTCAGAAGTAGGCATAAGAAGTTCGGCCATTTCCAGAAGTTGACTCTCCTTGTGAGACGCCAGACAAGAGAAAGATGAATCTGCAGCTTTCTCTAGGGGAGACTGGTTCTCCTAAGGCAACACTCGGGTGAGTTGGCATCGTGCGCCATGTGTGGACTGAGCCCAGAAAATGCTGAGAGCTGTTATGACCCATTCAGCTCCTCTCCATGCAAACCAATCCTTTTCTGGATCCCTCCAGCTTCCTCCATCCCCACCAAATCTCTAATATTGTCCTTGCCATAATATGCATTATCATCATGTTTTTGCCCCAGAGGATGAGGGTGACTTGTTGGTCACTGCCATGTATGACTCAGGCCTCACTGTTCAGAGAATTCAGTCAATGCCTGCTGAATGAACCAATAACAGAAACCCTGGTGTACGCACACAGAAATGAATTCAAGCGCAAACCCCCAAAGAGACCACCTGGTGAAAGGCAGAAAATATCATTAACTGAAAACAAGACATTTCTGAGAAATCCGCATTTCAGCTTTACCAAAGAGACACCGTAGCACTTTGCCCAAGTGACATGTTATATACAGAGAAAATGCAGCATTTATTTCTATTACACCAGCTTCCTCTCTGTAAGTCAGAGAGGTTAGAAGCTCAGCATGGGGTCCCTCTTGGCCAATGATCCACGTCAGAAAAAAAAGAAGAAAGAAAGAAAGGAAAAATTTTTTTTAAAAAAAAGGTCTCCAGAAACATATGGAAATTTTATAATCAGATAAAATAAGACTTTTTATCAGTCTCTTTTCACTATTTACATTTAAAACCTAGCTCCCAAGAGGATCATAACCATTTGTTTAAAGAAACAAAAAGCAAGGAGAGAGCAAACATTAGCTGTCCTCACTTTCTAACACTCCTCAAATGGTTCTTATTCAGTGAGGTCAATTTACTCTGAGAACAAGACAACATTAGCCAAGCTACCGCACTCATTTGTAGCCTTAACCCTCGGAATGAATATTAGTGTCCATTTCAGGTTTTATTGCATTTTTAAACAAACGATATTTTAGATCCAAATTGAGTATGCCATGAATTAGCCATTGTAACGTTTTCACTGAGAAAAAAACAAAAGTCCCTTTAGACGTTTTCATAGGAATGTCAGATGAGAAGAGACAGGAAATAAAGAACAGAAGAGGAAGAAGGATGGAAGTCAACTTGAAACAAAGACGTTCAAAAGACAGTGACAGTCTGATTTATGCTTGCATGGATGCTCAGCACTTAGCAAGCTCAGGCTGGAGGATGCCATGGGTTCTAAGCTGATCTGAGCCACAGCTAGACTCTGTGTCAAAACCAACACACAATCATACAGAGGTTGAGGAACTACAGGACTATGAACTGTTTGGAAAGGTGAACTGGTAAGGACGGGTCTCCATGATGTTGACTTGTATATTCAGTCAAACATCTAAATGCTTTCCTTTGGGGAATCCAACTCGTTTTGCGGTTTGCCAATGTCAAATGTACCTTGGAGTTCTTCTGTGGAGATTCTGAACTGAGATAGAGGGAAGATTTACTCATGCGGAGACAGACAGAGGTGTATACATTCTGTAAGCATTATGACATATTTATTTAAAAAGCTGATGCATTTTCAAATTCAGTCAGTAGGTATGCAAATGGGCATGAATTTGCACATGAGCAATTATTTGAATGAACACAAGTATAACAACATCTGTCCCCATTTCTAACTTAAAATCATGTGGTGGGATTCTCATCAGGATTTGGAGAACAAAGTAGAGCCAGGCAATACAGCTCAGTGCAGCTCAGGCACTCTCTTTAGCTACCTATGCATACCCAAGGCCAACCTCCAGTGACTCTCTCTCTCTCTCTCTCTCTCTCTCACACACACACACACACACACACAC
>LOJH01027801.1:0-17948 GCA_001685095.1 Ellobius talpinus
GAGAGAGAGAGAGAGAGAGAGAGAGAAGAAATAGCTTCTAGCTTCTGAACAACTAAGGAGGGGAAAGGAGGGGAGGGGAGGGAAAAGGAGGGAAGGGGAGGAGAGAAGAGGAGAGAAGACAAAGGCAACTCTTATGAGAAGATGTTTGTAAAATGTGGACTCACGAAATTGGAAGGAAAGATGGCAGACAGAGCCTTGAGTGCGGAGTGATGAATTTGTACCCTCCATTGTACCCTCTCAGTCAGCAGGAGGCAAGCACGAGTTGTTTCTGATGCACAGTGGGGCTGCCAGCACAGGTGACAGGGAGATGTGCTGCCCCCTGGAGGTCCCGCAGAAACATGTCTTCTCTGGAGGCAATGGAGCTGCCCCAACTGTGGCCTGCATCGCTTGCCCTGGAGGAGGAGGAGGACAGCAACGTTCGATGCCGGTGGCTTGTAGGCACAGTGGTCTTGCCTGCTAGAGGCTGTCACCAAGGACAGGGTGTTGTGTGGCAGCCCGGAGCTCCCGCAGAAACATGTTGTTGCTGAGTAGAACCTGCCCTGGGCCCACAGGCTGGCTGGCCCCCACCAACATGGAGTCACCGTGGTTCCTGTACTGTTCGCATGTCAGGGAGGCGGAGCCCCAGGTTGATGGTTTGGCCTGAAGCCTACAGGCTCACTAGTGCCTGGTAGGCCAAGCTGAGCCGAGCGGAGGGGCAGCTGGAACCTACCAAGGACAAGATGCAAGCATAGGAGCTGAGACAGAAAGGTATCCATCCTGACAGTCTGGAGCCAAGGAATACCACAAAGTCACTACATTCTTTGCAGCTCTACCCCCACCCCAAGTGTTACAGCTCTGCTGAGGGGAAGGGTCCCCGTTGCAAGTGTAACAACTCTGTTTCAGGGGGGAGGGTTTCCCTAGGAAAGTATTACAGTTCTGCTCCGCCCTTGAGTTGTTACAGCTGGTCTCTATTCCCGAGGAGTTGTTACAGTTGGACTCTCTTCCAGCGAAGTCCTTACAGCTGGAGTCTGCTCCTGTGGCAGTCACGACATCCAGGATAGTGACTGCCTAGAGAGGGAGAAGCAGTGTCAAAGGGACCAAAACATGGAGCTTATATGGGGTTTCTTGGGAGGGGTGGGGCAGAGCTTTTCCAAGGCAGCTCGGGATTGGTGGGGTTTTGTGGCCTGATTCTGGGGCAAGTTCAGGTATTGGTAGAATTTCAAGCGCTGGTTTTGAGTCGAGTCACGGGCAGGGCGTTTTCTCCTTGCCCCTTTTCCCCTACCCACGGTAGAATGCAGTAGCCAGAGCTCCCTCCGAAGCACATCATGACGGAACAGGGCCTGTCTTAGGCCTGCCAGCCCGCATGGGCTCAGAGCCCCTGAGTCTGCAGTCCTTGCTGTTTGCCCTGCTGGGAGAGGGAGGGCAAGGAGCAGCAGTGCTGCCCACAGGCTACAAGCAGAAAGATTGAGCCCGGCGAGTCTCGGAGTAGCAGACTTCGACAGTGGGGAGGTGCACAGCAGCCAGGACCTCATCCAGAACCTGCCCCCAGATGCCCTGCAGAGCTGCAACATCGCCTGAATAGCAGCAGCGTATCTGAGCTGAGTCTTGGCATGGTCCAGTGTTTATGGTGCTCCACCAACCAGAATCCTTGAACCAGGCCAATGATCCACTGCCATGACTATCTGCATGTAAAGTCGGTGGATGGGGGACCATGTCATTGCCCAAGAGGGCCAACAGGGTGGTGTGCAACAATCTGGGGCTTGCACTTCAATGCAGACACACACTGTCCTGGTTCTGAGCAACAACAGGACGACCAAGATGAAGAATGATTCATTTTCTGGATTAGACCTTGTCAAAAGACCTCTATGGTCCATGCTGCCCCTTGAGGACACTTTGATCACTGTGGTCTGCTGTCCAAGGCTATGTTGGGAGCATCATGGGGGTGGGGCGTGGAAGCATACCTCGGAGGACCGGGAAGTAAGTGGGCTTGGGTTCATGATGGGAAATTCCTAAATAATAAAGATATTATGAAAAAATAATAATTAAATTTCTTAGTCTATGTTACCAGACAATGTATATTTATAGGAGCTCCGTCAAAGGGGCCTTGTAGATTCTGAGGGTTTAGCTAACTCTCTGAGGGAGAGGATAAACCAATTACAGAAAACCTACCTATGCTCTTCACTGATTGGTTGGACAGGTAAGGGACGTGCCACCATTTCACCTGTGAAAGTCTATTCTGAATTTAAAAATCCATGGTGAAATGTGGCTCTCAAGAGCTCACACTGGGCTCCCAGCAGCATTTAATCCTAACCTTTCTTACACTGGACCCATGTTGTCCAACAGAGCAAACTCTCATGCTTCCCTGGGCCATTCAGGGGTCAATGGTTCCCAACACCTTGTGGGTTCAGGTCCATCTCCTGCCCCTTACTGAGGTTTGCACTGGGCCTAGGGCTCATTCAAAGTGTTTCACAGATGTATCAGCCTCCTCTGTCTCATGAAGGCAGGAGGCATGCGAGGAGCTGACAGCTAGTGAGAAAATGGTTGCCTGGACATGAGAGAAGAACATGGAACTTGGATCTGTGAAGAAGTCTCCCCCGCCCACACCACCCCTGCTTCCACCCAGGGTCTCCCCCACCGGCACCACCCTTACTTCCAGCCTTGACTTGGGTCAGAATAGAGAAAATATCCTGCAAGAAGTTTGAAAAAAAAAAACTCATTGAGTGTGAGATGGAATAGACAGGGACAGACACAAAATCCCCGTGTCTTATGCCACAAAGAAAGTAAACAAAAATCAAAAAAGCAGTCACAAGGCACAGCCCAGAAACTGTTTAAACACAATGCTTGTGCGCCACCTGCTGGTCATGATGAATCATTGCATGCTAACTGTCTCCTTGTTTGTTTTTAAAGAATTTTGCATACCACATATCTTCGTCTTCCTGATGCTTCCACAAAGTAGATGTCAGGGGATGGAACTACTCCACTAGCCCCTGTCTCCTTCAGCTATCTGCCCCTCTGGTCATGGTGGAAGGTCCTCCTCCTAAACTCGCTAACTGAAGGACCGCCTCCAAACTCCTGCCCCTGATTACTTAGCATACACATTTCTAATGTATTTAGGACTGTTTTATTTTGTTGTTGTTGTGGCATAAAAGCTGCTTCCTCTCTGGCTCCATATACTTCTTCTTCATCCAGCCATTTGAATGCATTCGGTGTCCTTAACCTTCCTCTTCCCACCGTTTCTCATACACCAGTCTCTGGCTTCTAGTCTCTTCCAAGAAGATGAGTTTGACAAGATCATAAACACATTCCTTAACATAAGAGATGATGGGTGCTTTCAACAAGTCCCCACAGGGGCATCCTCTGTGACATTATATGAGAGTCCAGAACTTCCTGCCCAGTGTTTTATTTTCCACGTATGGTGTCACTGTCCCCAACTCGGGACTTCTGAGAATCATGGACTCTTCTTGTACTTGTCCACCATCAGTGTTCTCCTTCCTCAAACTTAGTCCTTGCTGGTAACAGCTCCTCGTGCACATCTGCTCCTGTCCTGTGCACACCTGCTCCTGTCCTGTGCACACCTGCTCCTGTCCTGTGCACACCTGCTCCTGTCCTGTGCACACCTGCTGCTGCTCTCTTGCACACTTCCTCCCGCTGCTCTCTCTTATGCACACCTCTTGCACTCTCTCTTGCACACCTCCTCCTGCTCTCTCTCTCTCTCGCACACCTCTTCCTCTCTCTTGCACAGCTGCTGCACCCTCTGAGCTTCCCTATCTCTGCCTGACACTCAGCTCACTCCTCCTTCAGCCTGTGGGGCCGGGAAGATGATCCATGGGCCTCACTGAAGATCCACACAGGATGCACGGGGAACCGGCAGGTCTCTGTCAGCCCTGAGTCTGCGGTAGGATGAGAAGAGCTGGGGAAATGACTGCACCTGGCACGGAGTTCCTCATTCCCATGGAGTGGAGATGCTGAGGCACAGGTGCCATGCCCTTCCTCTTCCATCTGAGTCCTCTCCCCCCACCACCACATTCCACCGTCTCGATGACAGTGTGGGCACAAGCCTGACACAGCTTAGTCTTCCAGTCTGTGTTCTTGGGCTACCATGGGCTTCATAGAAACAGTGACTTTGCTGAGACTGAAAGCACCCTTCCTGTTTCTTCTTTGCCACCTACAGGTATCCGGAAGACTATAGTGTGATTGATTTACCAGCTACATCTGGGATTGATTGATGGCCCTCCTTCTTCCCAGAATCTTTGCAACAGGACTTCATGGCAGCTTCCACCAAGATGCAAAATGGAGACACCCCGCTACCACCGCCATGCTGCTCCTTGACTCTTAACCGGTTCTGAGATCCATTTTGGCAAAAGGACAAAAATAAGACACTGCCATCAATAAGAACAACAGAAAGCAGAAGAATTAAAATATGAAATGCAAGCCCAGGACGAGAGTTACTTGCCAATCTCTGCTCTTTCTAGAACCTCTGTCCTGGTTGCCCCGAGGTAGGAGACACAACTAGCTCAGGTCACACGGAGGCTCAGGTCAAGAAGAATCTCCAGATTCTATGAGTTGAATCAAAGTCCCCACTAGCTCAACAGCTGTCACGTGCCACCACCTGCATGCCAGTCATCTAGCTAACGGATAGAACCTCCAGGTTACTGTTAGGTTAATGTGGGGCCCACAAATGACAGTGCCGTGGACAATGTTGTAAATGACAGCCTGGGCTTAGCTCAGGCTGGATTCTAACCTGGTCAATGGGACTGCTAGATAAACAAAAGCCTAAAGCCAGTATCCCTCAGAAATGTGTGACATGGGTTCCTGCTTTTCAGGAAGAGCCATTTCTTTTATCTGCCCGGACAGCCAACTGCAGCTACCTGTGCCAATGGGGTATCGAGTTCCCTATTAACATCTAAGTCCCTATGCTGTTCCAGCTTGCACCCTCTGCACCCCCACAACCTGCTTTCTTAAAACTGGCAAGGCTTTCCCTGACTTTTGCTAGCCTCTCTGTTCCCTGAGAGGTAGCCATGGGAGCTTTGAATTTTCCCCAGATAAACCCTTTTTTTTCCTGTATGTGGAATGGTCCAATTCAGAGGCTTTACTCCCTCTTCTCCTACGGTACTGCTAGACCAGTGGTTCTCAACCTGGGGGAGGCAACCACTGGAAAACAGGCATCCCCAATGGTCTTCTGAACTGAGGCACCACTCGGGTGCAAAAGTACAGTTATGAAGTAGCAAGCAAGCAAGAAATTTATGGCTGAGGGTTCCTAAGATCCTGGGGGGCATGTTTTCCAATGGTCATGAGCCACAGGATGAGAATTGATGCACTAAACTTTGGGGGATGGAAGATGCTTCTGAGTTGAAGTGCCTGGGGTTTGGAGCGATGTGTATTTTATTAGTAGTTATCTGACACGTTTCTTCTACCTCTTTCTTTATACATCAGAGCAAGATGGGAAAGAAACAATGACTATTGTGCATGTTCTATTAAAATGTGTGCAACATTAGATGGGATTGGAGAGATGGGCTCAGTGGTCAACAGCACTTGTTGCTCTTGTAGAAGATCCAGGTTCAGCTCCCAGCATCGACATGGAGTTTGCAACCATCTGTAACTCTAGCTCCAGGGGTTCCAATGCCTTCTTCACCTTCAGGGGCAGCAGACATGCACGTGGGACATATACATACATGTAGGGATATACTCATGTGCATAAAATGCATACATCTTTAAGATACATGTGATATTTGCTAAGTACTCCCTTTCAGGTGAAAGAGCAAACACATGCCGTAGGCACTCCACTAAGTGCCAGACACGCCTTCCTCCCAACAGCCCATATTCCAGCAATGTTCTTCATTCTTGGATGATCCAGGGAGCAATGCAAGAGGAAGAAGCTGTAGGCCTCAGCACCGGGCCTCCATCATGAGCTTCACAGAGCAGATGTGCCTAACTGTGCCAAGAGTCCATGGATCCTGGCAGCAGGGGTGCCAACCTTCAGCGGCGTTCATAAACTGGCTGCTTGGTAATGGAATTCCACCTTGGCATGGAAACGTTGCCGATCGATGCAGGAGATAAGCCAGTCTTCAGGAAAGCCTTGGCTGGGGTTTTTATTTTGTTCATCTTGGAAGAAAAAGTCATCATCAACCTCACTGCGTGCTTGGCTCCCTCAGGCTGCCTCGGAAAAATGATTAATTGTTCTCTCCATAATACAAGCCTTCCAGGAACAATAGAAGTGGTTACTATGGGCTATTCATACACATTCAGCTGAAGCCTGGTGGGAAGCTAAGCTCCCATCAGGGTTTCATGCTGACACTGGCAACCATAAACCAACTTAGAGGCAGAAACCAGGCAAAATAATATTGACGTGAACAAGCTTGAGGGGAGTGGTGAACGTGCCATGCACCCCAATTTGCTTGGATGTTGATCGTTAGTTTGGACTTAAGGGTGAAGGTGAGGTCTGAAAAGATGGCAACCTCTTCCCACCTGTGACTCTGGCAGGGGGAAGTGGTCAAGGATAATGAGTGTAGACTCACCGATGGCATCACAACAGATTTGTGTCCCCGCTGATCCCACCAGTTCCATCTAGCTCCTCAGAAACCGTTTGTGCTGCATTCTCTGAGACGCTATGGAAACCGAAGGGGTCAACTCCGGAGCTGTCTGCTCACAGGTCCAGAGGGAAAATGGGCACATGTGGAAGCCATTGCAGTTCCACGCGAGTGCCAAACAGCGAGCGCTCCTGTGCAGGAGGAGGAGGAGGGATGGGCAGACGCTGGTGAGGGTGAGGGGCGGGCAGGTGCGGCAGACAAGCAGGCAGGGAAAGTCCTATATGGTGTCTCTGCTAAGTCTCGTGGAGAAAGCTAAGGGTTCCTCCGTGTACAAAGAGAATGTGAGAGGGTCTCTGTATCTCTGTGTGGCCTGGGCAACACTGACGGGTGCTGCTGTGGGCACGGGAGGAAAGGAAGAAACCGCTAGAGCCAAACAGGGAACAGTAATTTAGAGCTCCAGGAAAATGCACTGGCCTTTCCCTCCACTTCACTCTGGATTTATTCTGGATAGAGGTTGCAAGAGGGAAGGAATACAGGGAATACGGGGATATTAGTCTGTCTCAGTCTAGATTTGGGAGGCAAAGGAAACATCCAGCCCGTGAGCTAGTTGTGGTGACACATGGCTGCCTGGGAGGGTCTTATCCCCTACGGATAACAGAAAGCCAACTGCAGTCCTTGGGGTTAAGCCATGTTTTATTTAGACCTGCAAAAGCTTGAGGGCAAGAGAGAGGTAGAAAACAGAAGAGAAACACAGGATGAAGCAGGAAAGAGGATGGACATATTTCGGGGAGTCGGGTCAGGATATTAATCTAATGGCTGAAACTTCCAGGTGATGGATAAGTCTTTGAAAACTTGTGCTCTAGAGAACAGTACTCAGTTTTCCCTTGACAGCAACAGAAGGGCGATCTTAAACACAGCCACAGCAGTGTTTCTTCCATGGGATCTTCAGAGCACTAAACAGTGACTTAAAAAAAAACAACCAAAACCAAAAAAAAAACTTATTCAAAAGCAGGACATAGGGACCGGAAAGATGGCTTGGAGGTTAAAAGCACTGGTTGATCTTCCAGAGGATCAGGGTTTTATTCTCCGCACCCACGTGGCCGCTCACACCTGTCTGTAACCCCAGTTCCAGGGGACCTCATACCCGCACAGACATACGCACAGGCAAAACGCCACTGCACATAAAATACAAATAATAAATCATTTTTTTAAAAAAAACCTTAAAGCAGGAAATGGGCTCTAAGTACTTCCTGTCACACAGTCAATCTTCTCTTCTTCCTTCCTCACTCGCCTCTTCCCATTGCTCTCTTTCCTCTGTGGAGACATTTTACTCTGGAGTTTCTGCCGGTTCAGAGCTCACTGCGTAGCCCCGGCTGGCCTCAAACTCATGGCAAACCTCCAGCTTCAACCTCTCCTGTCTTCTCATTTCCCCACCACCATTTAATTCCTCTTAGCCTCTACTTCTTAGCTGCCCCTCCAGGAAGTGCTCTCTGTGCTGGGTCTGGTCTCTAAAGGCGGCATAACCACCCACAGACTCCTGCTTAGCCCTTGACCTTGGACAGATTTCTATGATAAAATCTTGTGATTTTCTTCAAATTTCATCCTCCTATTCATCCACAGTGACCGCTGAAGTGCCAGCAGAGGGGTCTCAGGCTTATGCAATGGATAGACAGCAGACAGAATTTGAGTTCTCCACAAGTATTAGGAATCATAAGGTTTCACTCCACTCTCTACAGAGCAGATGCGACTTATGTGCCAAGTCGATGCCCTCAGCCTTTACCCTAGTGGCTTAGCATCCTTTATCCCTTACGGCTTGAGTGTAAAATGAACCTCACCCGTGTGCTTGAACACGTGGTCCTAGGTCCTGATGCTGTCCTTGGAGGTCCTGGAATCTTTAGGAGACGGAACTCGGCTGTAGAAAGTGGGCCACTGTGGGGATGGATCATAGCTGGGTCTGGTTCTTGGTCTACCCATGGTATACAGAGTCTTAGATGTAGGCTCGCACCACCGTAAGCCTAGCCACGGCGGTGGATCCAGTCACCCCTCCTTGTCATAAGCAAACCTAAAACGTGAACCCTATTTTTACATGTTTCCTGAGCTTTTCTTTCTTGCACCTTTAGCATAGATAATGAGGCAGGAGGATTTGGGGGGAGGGTACTTCAGGCCTTTGCCAGGCCTCAAGTCAAATTCCGATGGAGAGAAGATGAAAAATCATTGTGTATTTGGGGAACATAGCGCAGAGGCCAGACAACATATTCAGGTGATCCAGAGATGTGGCCCCACACTCTGCCCTCCTGCTTCTCCCTCTTCTAGGGGACAGATACACTGCTCACTTGCCACTTTATTTGTCCTTTCCCATGGGCTGCAGGTCATCCTAAACAATACGTGGGTAAGTGGACCTGTTTGGGAGGGTCTTAGGGGTGAAGAACGTGATTCAGTCACCCAAGGGCATGGAGGTCTTCGAGGGCTTTCAGCAGAAGCGGAAGAGCCTTGAGGAGATCCTAAGAACGGGGCGGGGGCAGGGGGAGTTGCAAGGAAGCCAAGGTGCACCCACAAGAAACAGAAGAGGACCTGACCAGTTAACATTGTGTGCAGCTTCCAAAGTGCACCCAAATATGGTGGCTCCACTATATCGGTTCTTCAGTGATGAACACGGGTGACACCCCGTGTTTGACATTATCAAACGTCCTGGTGACTTGTGCCTGGCATAGGAATGGCGTGTCGGGACGGTCTCCCTTTAAGCTCTCTGGGCTTTCCCCACAATATGGGCCCTCTGCAGGTGCATGTGTGGTTATTTTGCCAAACGGAAACTTGCTTTGTTGTAACTTTCCCTCTGGGGTGGGGGCGGGGGTCTCTTTTCATTGTCTCTCTCTCCTAATTGGTATTTGTTAAAACTCCAAGTTTAGTCTCATCTGCAAGCTTCATTGCGGCTCTGATTGCTTCTTTGTCGTTAATAAAAACCTTCGGTGATTATTTACCATCCATTGTGCGCTCACAATGCCTTAGGAGTTCTGCAGAGGAGCGCATCCGCTCTAGGCAACCTTGTTCTCTCGGCCCTGAAAGGTTTTCCTCAAATAGCTGAGCACAATTGGGTTTTTGTCCTTTTCTGGGTTCCCAAATGAGTTATGATTAAGGATCTGTGTGCTGGGTAGACTTTGCAAGCCAAATCCCCAGAGAGTCTCTCATGGGAGGCAGTCTACCTACCTAACCTGGAGTCCGTCATCTGCTGTAAACAGAAGTTAAGAATTTGTTACCTAGGGGTCGGGGGTACGGTTCAGCCTGTACAGTGCCCATTGTTACAAGTATGAGAACCTGAGTTCAGATCCCCAGCACCCACACAAAGGCCAGACACAGTGTCTATAAGTGTTATGGGACAGAGATAAGCGGTCCCAGAAGTTCATTGGCCCACCAGCTTAGCTGAATCAATGAGCTCTGTATGCGATTGGCTGTGCAGTGTTCTGTGCACCGCGCTGCAAGCTAAAGGCAGAATTACATTTCCTTAAGATATGCCAAGCGATGAACCCCAGGAACCCATGAGAGTGTGTGACCTTATCAGCAAATAGGGTCTCTCTGATGGTCAAGTTGAGTTTCTCAGTGTGGCCCTCAATGTCAATCACGGGCACCCGGGGTGGGGTGAGCAGGCAACGGGTGAAGATGGAGGCAGAATATGGTGATAGATATGGACACCAAAGAAGGCCAAGACCTGTTAGATGCTACTACCACAAGGACGCAGAGATGTGTGAGCCTTCTTAACAGCCCTCAGAAGGTTCCAGGGCACTTGCATCTGGGCTTCCCATCTGCTCCTCCATAGAGTCTGCAATCGTTAGCCCATATTGTCAACTTGTGGATGAAGAAACATTATTACGTTGTTAGGGAAGCACACCTTTGAGGGTGTCTATGAAGGCATTTCCACAGGTTAAGAGGAAAAGATCCACCCTGAATGTGGGAGTCAGGATCTCATGGGCTGGTGTGATGGTCAATCTTCATGGACTCACCATGGAAACAAACCTCTAGGTGTGTCTATGAGGGCGTTTCTATCAGGATTTAACTGAAATGGCAGGATTCATTGTGAATGTGGGCCATGAACCAAATTTTTGGAGAAAGTTAGCTGGGCATCAGCATCTTCCCCCACCTCCCTCCCCACCCCAACCCCACTAGCTGACTGTGGGTGGATGTCATGTGACCAGCTGCTCCACACTCCCATTGACGAAGCCCTCTAACTGTGAGGTGGAGGAAATCCTTCCCCACCCTAAGTTGCTTTTGTTGGGATCTTGTTACAGAAGCTGACACAGCTGAGATCCAAGAATGAAGGAAAAAGGAGAGAGCAGGAAAATCAAGCGAGGGCCAGCAGCTCCCTCTCTTGCCTGCAACTTGGTTGAGATGTAAAGAGTCTCAGCCACAGGCCTATGGTGCCATGGACTCTGCCCTCCATTCCCTACTGTAAAAGACTGGCACCCTCTCCAACCATGAGCTAAGAGAAGTCGTTAGTGGCTTCATTTTGTCATAGTGAAGAAGACAGTCTCCAAATACAGATGCTGTGCTTTGAGTGGCAAGATCCCCATCTCCCTCCTTGCTTCCCCCTCTTCTTCCCACCTCCCACCATTATCAGCACCCAATCTTCAGGCCAGTCAGTGAAGCAGTTACAAAAGATGGAGCCAGGCGGAATTATACAAAAATTCACCTGTATTCCAGCCAAAATATCTTTAAAAAGAAATCCCTTCGAAAGGGGAGACAGACGACGTAAGACACAATACATTTAAAATATGTATTGATATTATAAATCCAATGTGTCCATAGGGTTCTAAAGTACAAATCACAACATGGAAAGGCATTCAAACAGCTCTTACACATCACAGTGTTAGTGGTACGAAGTGTACTCACGTTTCAAAACCACAAGCGCAATTTTCTCATATATAATTGTTTGTTTGTTTGCTTGTTTGGTCTTACCGTAACCACTCATCAAATACAGAATGCATATGTGTGCACATGCACATGACTGACACATGCGTTTTTTTTATACAAGATTAAAATACACTCGAGGCAAAGTTAGCAAAGTCTCAAAGAAAAGTCAGGCACGTGGAACACAGCTACACCTAACTGGAGGGCCTTGGGATCTTGGAAGACAGGATTATACAAGCCAGGAGGGCTGGAGAGATTGTAGGGTTTTAACTGCCGAGAGTGGGCTCTCCTAATCATGGGGCATCAGCAATCGTTTGAACATAAGCCCTTCCCTCCTGGTTGAGTTTTTTGGCGACAGTCAGTTATAATCTCTTTACCTCATTTAACTTCATAAGGGTTTGGGTTCATTGTGAAGGAGAAACAAGCTTTGGTATTTTTATTTTTTAAAGGAAACTGTCATGAAATTGTATACATGCAAAGTGGTTTCCCTTGAAGATTTCATTGTGATTTACATATATATATTCACAGGTGTGTTTATTTATCTGTGAGAATCTGGGAACTACACAAAATAAACCCTCCCTCATTCTCTCCATTCCCCTAACTTTTAAAGGCAACCAAGGGAAACACTTCGAATTCATGAAATAACCTCTCCCTTTCCTAAGTCCAGTGGAAAAAAATAAATTCATCTTTAAGTCAGATATTCAAGGCTGACAAGCCTTCCTTCCCAGGGGTTGTATTCAATGGGGAACCTGGCCAGGATCTTACATTTGTTTTATGGAACAATACATTGTAGAGAGGATTCGTTCTCTTCAAGATAGATACCAAAGTGGGGAAGGTGTTGGTTCCACAGTCTGAGCTACTCCCAGGTGGAGAGGTGGGCCATAATTCATGGAATCCAAATCTTTATCCCCACAATGAGCTGGTTCTCTGTCCTCCATGAACATGGATCATGACTGCCTCTGAAGGCATCACCCTGGGGAGTCTGTGAAGCCACGGGCTGCAGGGCTGAGCTTGGCAGGGATTAGCACTCAGTAAGACAGTGGCAGGGTCAGCCACCCAATGCCTCAGATAACCCACAGGCCAGCAGGCCCTCAGTGGAGCCCTTCTAGGCAGCCTCACAGCCTGTCACTAAGTCCCACAGCCTGTCACTAAGAGTCTCTTCCACAAGCTCAGGACTGAACAGTCTTCTTCCATCAGGAAAGTGGTCCATCTCATTGAACTTCATTTTCAGTTCTGACAAACCACACTGAGCAACAGAAATGTTACTATGATCACAGAGCACTTCAGGCTACTCAGGGCTTACAGCAAGACCAGTTGCATCTGGGGGAGGGGGCATCTTCACTGTTCCACGTACATTTTACATCACACATGGTTCAAGCTGAGTGTCCATAATAAACGGGTGTGGAAGTCTCTACTAAAAGGTCTCCCATAAGGAACAATGCAAGTCTATATATTTCAGTGGGATCTTGCTGGTGTTTCTAGAGGGAGTGGACGAGTTAGTTTTTATTACTAAATCCAACTGAGCAAGTATGCTTGATTCAAAGGCTCATGGCAGACAGGGATTCTCTGTCCAGACTTGCTCAGCCCCAGCATCACTATGGCCCCTGCCTGCATCCAGTCATGTGCTTGGGAAGACCACTATGGGCTGAAGTGTGAGTAGGTGGGGTCACAGAGGTGTGTGAACTTTCAGAAGTCTCCCAGGTACAAAGTGACTCCATCTTTGATTAGGGAGCCTGAGCTGCAGTCTGGAAACACAGGCCGCTGTTCGCACCGCAAGGATGAATGCCACCAAACAATGAGACAGACAGTGGTGGTCAAGGCAGGGTGGGAAGGACCATGGTCTTGTGAAGTCTGCCTGTGCACCCCTAGAACCAGGAACCAGGCTGGCTGCCACCTCTGAGAAGTATTTTAAAGGGTGGTGGCCAGATGGTTTCACACACAAATTCCAGGCCTGAGGACTCACATAAAATCGTCAGTCCTTTCCAGAAGAGCCAGGCCACCTTGCCCTGTGTTTCCAACCATAGAGGCTCAAGGCCAGGCTTCACGCAGAATGAAAGTCTCAGAGGTCACACCTGGCTAGTGAACTTTTTCATTTCAACTACAGGACGACTTTCTGAGCATGGTTTTGATGTGGACTGAGCTTAGCTTAATAAAGAAAAATCAATACCAGCGGAAGAGAAGCCAGCGGTTGTCCCACCTCACTCACCGGCAGTTAAAAAGAAAGAAAATGAAGTCACTCCTGGAGAGGCAGTGCCTGCTAGGGCTTGACACTGGCCCAGAAGTGCAGAGTCACACAGACAGTCACTAAGGAGGCCATGCATAGGCTTGTGAGAACAAGGGCTGAGGTGACAGGACTCTGGGTTTGCTTAACTTCTTTGTAGGATGCTCCCCCCATAAGCCTTTAGACCACCATCCCCTGCGAACCTCTACAGCTCCACCCTGCTCCTGGGAAGCGTGGTGGGCTCTGAAAGTCAATTCTGAAAGAAAGCACTCTCTCTGCTATTTTCGGAGTCCATCAGTGGAGTGCCTGGGTCTTACTATCTTACACTTGTTGACATGGAAACACACAGCCCCCAGAAGGACCAAATCACATACTCACTCCCCTCAGCAGAATAATTAAGTGAAACAGAAGGGTCCTTCCTTTCTTCCTTCCTTCCTTCCTCCCTCCCTCCCTCCCTCCCTCCCTTCCTTTCTTTCCTTCCATTCTTTCTTTATTTGTTTTGTTTTGTTTTTTCCTAGCAAGAACACACTAGTTAACTACAGGGTTGGGCCTGTGTCCTAAGACCCACATGGTTTTTCAAATTACCTAAAGCATCTGAACAATGCAAAGACTTCAGAGCGTTCCCACCCAACTTCTCAGGGTTGCCCAGGGAGGGATGGTGCTAACTAACCCTCCTCATCACCTCACCAACCTGCAAAGTGGGGCAAGGAGTGGAAGCAGAGGCATTCAGAGTAAAACACCTGGTTTGGAGATACTCCAAGGTGTTTGCTGCTACCTGGGAGAAGGACTGGGCCCTGTGAGCTGCACTGAAGGACAGGGGAGAGGGGCTGAGGGGTGTGATGTTAAGCTGGAAATGATCCCTTGAATATGTCAGCATCTTCAAAGAAACCTGACAACAGGGAGCCCGTGTGGGTCACAGGACACTGTTCACAGCATTCAAACAGTCATGACAGCGGGTTCCAAGAGGAAACACAAAGTGTGCATAAGGCTTTCTGTAGCTCCTGGAAAAGTGGTCAGGCCAGGAAAGTCTCTTATCTATAACTTCATAAAATGCACATTTCAGAAAAGGCATAGGATGGTTTTGACGCACCTTGTTGATTTTCACTATTCAGTGGACAGAAAGGGGGAAAAAGCCTTCTAAAAAGGATTTTACTAAATGCCTTTAGGAGTAAAAACAGTTCACAAACAGATTTTCTCAAGTCAGATAATCAGGTGCTGGCTGAAGAGAGTCCTAAGTCTTGAAGACTTCTCCTGACAACACGATGCTATCTTGAAGCCAAGGCGTCCCTTCGTCTGAGTGGGTCTCCTAAGCTCCTGCGGGACATTCCCAGTTCATGGCCAGGGAGACGAAACTGCCTGATGCGCAGCTGAGGCCACCTCAGGCCAGGTCTGCAGATGGAAGAACTGTGCAGGATGTGCCCCATCTACTTCTGCCTTGCCTCCCCCACACCCCGGAGGAGACCACACCTGAGGCCTCTGCCCACTGTCTGACGTCATCCCTGAAATCTCTGTAGGAGCCGGACACTGAAGCTCAATGGGGCACATAAGGCAAGAAACATGTTTAGTGAGGGAGGGGTAGGGGAGTAGGGGGCCACACGTCCCGTACCGAGGCAGGAATCTGTCCCAGCGTCACGCCGTCCTCTAGGTGGGCAGCGGGTCATCGTCACCTTTACTGCACTTACACTTGCAGCAAAGTACAAAGGGTGTGGCCAGGAGCAAGAAAGGGGAGGCCACTAGGAGCAGGAGCCCAAATCCAGCAAAGATTCCCACCACCTAAAGGGGAAACAGAGAGGAGAGGTGAGGGCGCTGGTTTGTAGTTCCACAGCTGAAGTTTGAGCCGTAGCACCGCCCACCATTCCATCGACACATCCAATCATGTTTCTATCTCTCCATCCATAGGCCCACCATTCAGCCTGTCCATCCACATAGCTATCCATCCTCGGTATTCATCTAGTCAGCTTCCCATCCATCTGCACCTTCATCCACACACTCACCTCTCCACCCCTCCACGGAGCTACACATGCATCCAGACACCATCTATACAGTCATTCATCCCCTCCACCCCTCCATGGAGCCACACATGCATCCAGACACCATCTACACAGTCATTCATCCCCTCCACCCCTCCACAGAGCCACACATGCATCCATACACCATCTACACAGTCATTCATCCCCTCCACCCCTCCACGGAGCCACACGTGCATCCAGACACCATCTACACAGTCGTTCATCCTCTCCACCCCTCCAAGGAGCCATGCGTGCATCCATACACCATCTACACAGTCATTCATCCCCTCCACCACTCCATGGATCCACGTGTGCATCCAGACACCATCTACACAGACATTCATCCCCTCCACCCCTCCATGGAGCCACGCGTGCATCATACACCATCTACACAGTCGTTCATCCCCTCCACCCCTCCATGGAGCCACGTGTGAATCATACATCTACTTCTTTAACCATCAGCCATGGACTCCCCTCTCCCCTTGTCTTTCCAACCGATCATTGGTGCATCTATTTGTACTTCTTTCTCTTCATGAATCCCACCCCACCCACTTTTCTATGTATTCAGCTAATTACTGATTTCTCCCCGCCTCCGAGCAATCATTAGGTAGACGATGGCTAGCTATTACAAATCCAAAGATACCCGACACTCCAGCAGAACACTGTCTAATGGAAAGGCAAAGATTTCATTAAAGGCTAATACAGGAAGTGGGTAGTTCCAGTTAAAGGTCATCCAAGAAGCAGAGGCCTGCCTTGCTAGAGGACAGGAAATGGCTGAGAAGACAAAGATGTCCAGAAGGTTTAGTGTCTAAGAGGGCAAGGACAAGACCCTTCAGATGAGGGAACTAGAATGACAGGGACATGGGACATTTGACATTACATTGAGCTACCCTCACCTTTCTGGATTTTAAAACCTAACATGGACTGTTAAATATTTTTTATTATTAACATTTATTTATTTAGTTTTGTTTTTTCCCAGACAAGGTTTCTCTGTGTAGCCCTGATTGTCCTGGAACTCTTTCTCTCTGTAGACCAGACTGACCTTGAACTCCCAGAGATCTACCTGTTTCTGCCGCTGTAGTTCTGGGGTTAAAGGTGTGCACTGCCACCACCCGGCTATATTTTGATTTTTTGAAAACTCATTTTTATCCCCCTCCTCTAGGTATAAGTCCCAAATGAAGGCCTGCTGACATCTACACCAGCCAGTGGGGCTGTTTCAAATGAACGGGGTCTTTTCCCTAGCCTTGCTTAGATCAGTCACATGCAGCCTACTGAAAACTAAATGTGGAGTTAGACTGCCACCTAGTGTTCAAGATTATAAATACATGACTTCTCCAAGTCTGTTTTCTCAACTTCGGAATTAACAAATAATCTCTAAGGCCCACTCTACTGTAAAGCATCAAACACACAGGAAGGAAAGAACTCCTTCACTGGAATCTTTCCCGGAAACAAACCACACACATATACATACAACACAGTGCATGCATGTGGTGCACGCACTTATTAATAAGATCACATGTGATACAAGACAGCACAGTGCATTGCTAAATAAGACGCTGAGCCACAGCCAGGAAGTTTATTGGATAAGCATAATGCTGGAGGCGGGATCACACCAAGCAGGTCAAGTGATGTGTGAAAATCACATGAAGACCGTGGGAGCTGGAGAGATGTCTCAGCACTTAGGAATGCTGTTGCCCTTACAGAGGAACGACAGAGACAGGGGGACTGGTCACTTCTCTGCCGCTTCTCTGGCCATTCAGGTTCTTACCCCAATATCTGACTCCCGAGCTTTTATTGATAAAGAATAATTAGATAAATGCATCAGGACATGATGGTCAGGCCCTAGAACATGCGGGTGATAGAGAGATGGGCCCAGGTTCCTGGGAGGTCACTACACACATGGTGACATCAGCATTGGAAAGCACTGAGGGCTGCATTAGATCAGATAAGCCAACACTGTTAGATCAGAACACAAGCTTTGTGACCATGTTAGAGAAATAGCACGTGGTCAATGATCTTCCCAGAGACTCCAAACTGCATTCAAACTTGGGAAGACCAAGTCCAAATCAAAGCTATGGAAAGGTGAGCAAGGTCCTTAGACTTCACTGAGGGAGCAAAACTAGGCCTGTGATGAGAGAGTCTCACTGAGTCTCTGGATTAAATTCCGGTCCAGTATTCTCATTTTTAAGAGTTTATTTATCTGTGTGCACAATCGTGTGGGTGTGTGAACACGTGTGTGTTGGCCAACATTGGGTGTCTTCCTCAGTGGTACTCCAACTTTATTTATTTATTTATTTATTTATTTATTTATTT